>VDFB02155686.1:0-15464 GCA_007258455.2 Sequoia sempervirens
TTGGTACCTTACCTATTTTCTTTAGTTGTTTTGAGTCATATGATGACACTTAAGGGGTATAATACTGTCAGGCATCAGAAATAGAAAAAAATGGGAACTTACTATTTTTAGTAAGTTGGCCAAAATGGGCTCGTATGGACATGAAATTTTACCCCAAGGAGAAAAGTTGAAAAACATTTCCGGTTGCGAAAGAATCACCTCAATACCCTGCACAATTTAGGAGAAATTAAAGTTTCCATCCTAGGAAATTTCTCCAATGCAGCTTCAAATTCAGATATAAAAATTTAGAGGCCCTGAAACAGTTCAAAAAAGTGGTTGAATTGACCTATGGTCAGGTTGCATGTTCTATAGCTCGTTGAGAGCTTTCCAACGATATGCAATAATAGAAAATTAGAGACTCTGATCAAAATTTATGGCCCCACGAATTTGGTCCTCTAAAAAAGTGAATTTCATAAAAATTTCTTCCAGGCCAGAAATCATTCAGTAGAACTTTTGGTGCCAAAACAAAAAGGGGAAATTTGTACTTTCTAGAACATTCTAGCGCGGTTATTGGGGGAAATAAAAAGGGTTAAGTGGGGGTTGTAGAAGGTGGCCCTGATAGTGCAGATTGTGGCTCTGAATATTAGTTTTTCTTTTGAGAGTTGATTTTGTTGTAATGAATCAAGCCCATGAGGTTGTAGCATGTAAGCTTTGAATCTATAATTTCATTTTCTGAAAATAATTGAAAGTGAGTCATTTTTTTGTCTCGCATCTTTTGTCTTGGTATCTGTTGTGATTTTTGTGGGTTATGGGCGTTGTGGCCCTCATCACTCCTAATGACTAATTTGAACCCTATTTTATTCCAAATTAACTATATTTGTTGAAGGAGATTAGAAAGGAAAGTTTAATGTCACTTGATCATTTAATTATTTCTCAGTATTATTGTGTTGATAAATTTAGATTAGATGACCCAAAATTTATCATTGATTTATTCAGCTATACATATGTGCTCCTTATTTGTGTTCTTAGGATTTGGAGATCCTAACATGCAATATGCATCCATATATTTTAGCTTCCAATTCCTAAGATTTGGTTCTCCATGGGGAATTAGTTAGTTTTCCTATTTTATTTATATTTTAGGCTTGATTAGTAACATTTACATAGCTTTTCACTTGTATTTGGGGAACTTGTAATAAGACATTATCAATTTCTTTAGTGTTGTCCTTTTGGTAAATTCCCTTGCATTTGTATTCACCATTTTTAACATAAACACAAAAGTTTTATAGATGTTCTATGTGATTGTAATCCACCAATAAAAGTATCTTTTTACATTACTCACCTAATTTAATCTTGATTATTTTTTCATCAAACTTCTATCCATTTTTTTATGAAATAAAATCTAAGTGATTGTTGCAATGCAAAAAAAATTGTAAGAGATCAAATCATTTTATGGAATCTTCTCTTCTACGATATGCAAGAACTAAACTATGTCATGCTTGGTTGGTACTAATTTACTTGTTTTGTTGAATAAAAATTTTCTTTTTAGTTTCTCTTTAAGATTCATTTGTTAGAGCAATTTGTAAATGTAGCGTAGGAAATTGTATACCTTTACAATTTCACACTATGTTTGGGTCCCTTAATAAAATGGAATTAATTAATCTTCTAATTTTCCAAATTATGCATTCCAAAGCCTCATTATTCTCATTTCCCAAAAGGGGAACCTATATTTAATAAATAAAAATAATGTTTTAATCACACTAAAATGAATGTGTCTTGGAGTTTTGGGCATTCACCCAGGGGAAAATGGATCCTCCTTAAGTCTCAGATCCCACTTTTTAATATTTTTTTGGTGGCATTTTAATGATTCAAATTTTATATGCAAATATCAGCTTTTGGAGTCTTTTTTTTTTGGAAATTAGATAAACACCTATAAATACAGTATTTTTATCAATTCAAATCTAAGCAATGTTATCTAGCATAAAGGAAAATTTCATATGAGAAAATATTATTGTCAAGAGCATTCAAGAGTAGATTTCCAATCACTTTTTTGCAGCATTCAAGATCCTATCATGATGTTCAAGCTTGTGTGTGTTCATGTCATCTTGTGAAGGCTAACATGCATTATTGATCCTAAATCATACAAGCATTTTTCAAGTGTCCAATTGAAAGAAAAGTAAGATATGAATTCCATGGAGTGATATGTTGATTTTAGTCCTCTAAGGGAAGCCATTAAAGGTTTGGTGAGTTGTAACCAGCTAGTGTTCATTCATCATTCCCTCCATTTATCAATTATCATTATCTTTCTATCAAGGTTTAATTACCAAACATGGGGTTTGACTAAGGAAAACTCCCATTCAAACAACCAATTTTTTTCCTCTTTTTATGTGCAAATTTATAGGTGAAATAAGGATTGAAAAAGATCCTAAGGAGCACATTTACAATATTTTCAAAGTTGTCACCATTATTGTCAAGTCATAGAAACTCACATATTTTATTTTCAGCCTTTTGACAATGGGACCTGTACAAAAAAGAAGCTCAAATCTAGTACCTAAGGACTTCCAAAACATGTTCTAGACCCCCCATCCAAAGCCCATTTTCCCTAGGGTAAACCTATCCTTCTACAATGCTTAAATCCAAATTTTTATGCTAGGTACATGTGTCTAGACCCTTCTCAAATCTACCTGCAAACTATGAAATTTATTTCTATAGCTTTGAGAAATTGCTTTTCATTGTCTAGGTCATATCATCTCATTAGTGTAGTTGTGTCAAATCCTTTCCAATTAATCTAAATCTATCCATTGGCTCAAGGAAACCCGAGATAGAATATCCAAGATTAGGGTTGACTCACCTTAGGGTTGAAAGTCAATCCTAACTCCTTTGTGATCTATCTCTCTCTTATTTCCTAATGAAATAGGAAAATAGGAGACACCCTTTTGTTCCTATGTTATTTGCATAAAGGACCTAGGAAATCCCCCTTATTTTTCTTCATTCAATAAATACCCATGAATTAGAGAAGATAAGATATTTTTTATCATAACATGATATGAAAAATCCAAAAATGATGATATCATAATTTTCCCATAACAAATCAAATTTTATTTTGGTGGTTCCATATGACTTTTATGATATAAGATTTGAAAGAAATATTGCAAATGATTCTAAGGCCAACTAATATTAAAAGAGGGCATCAACATTCATCAAAGCATAATTGAGACGGGTTTTTCTATCAAATGTTGTAGTTGAAAATTCCCTTGTAGATATGCATTTAAAATTTTCAAGAATAAAAACCATGAAGTTTTTCTCTAATGTTGGGGATTGAAGAGTTTCACACCATCAACCCATATTCAAATCTCACAAGACAAGGGCTCCCTTACAATGATCATAGAAACATGGAGATAGGGGTCACACTTATGGTAATACATGGATCACCCTATGTTTTTCCATGGGAGCACATTGAGGCAAGGTCAAGTGTAAACATATCAAGTAACCTATCCACCCCCCATTTACTCTATAAGTTATCCCATAATAACTCAAGGCTGTGTAAATTTTTGAAGAATTTACCTTAATTTTTAGGTCCTTGGGCATAGAATGAACAATTGAGTTGTTGAAAGATAAATAATTGTCATAGGTTTTAAACCCACTTTAAATGTTCTGCTAAGCATGGGGCATCTTAGGCACAACTACAGTTTATTGTGGTTCACCTTGTCTCTAAGAACCATACCCATATGAGATTATTTCCTCTTATAGGTGTGATCTAAGTCGTTGGGCTACTAATCACTTTGATATAAAAAAATGTCAAAGAATACACAAGGAAATTAATTTTTTTGATAATATTCCTTAAATGTGTGATCTCATGGACTAAAATGATTACAATATATGTGAAAACCTTTTTTTTTAGTAAGAATTGAAAACTTTTGAAAAAATCCATTGGGTAGTTGTAAATCTAGAATTCTAATGATATAATTCCTTTACCCATTATAAATCACATTTATTTTTTTATAGTTTAGTAATATAGGATCACAAAGTAATCTTGCAAATGATTCTAAGGCTAAATAATATTCATAGTGGGCATTCACATTCATCAAATGTTGTATAGTTGTAAATGGCTTCATAGATATGTATTTAAAATGTCAAAAATTGTAGCCCATCAAGTGTTGATCCAATGGTGGGGAGTGAGAAATTTTATACCATAGACCCATAATTAAATCCCTTTACACAAGGGCTCCCTTTTAGTGGCCATAGGAAACCTAGAGATAGGGGTCACACTTACGACAATGCATGGAAAAATCCCCACCCCTATGTATTTCCATAGGGGCACCTTGAGGTAAGGTCAATTGTAACCATGTTAAGGAGCTAGATGCAACCCCATTTCCTTTGTAAGTTTCCCCCTACTAGCTTAGGTTAGTGTAAAATTTATCAAGAATTTACTCCAAAGTCTTATGACCTCAAGCATAAACTGAACATTTAATCCATTCAAAGATATAGTAAATGGTCATAGGTTTGAAACCCATTTTAAATGATGTGCTAAGTATGGGGTAGCTCAAGAACAATTATATTTTTTAAGGATTTGTTTTATCTCTAAGAACCATCACTGTGAGATTATTGTTTCCAAGTAGTGTGGTCTAGGTCTATAGGCCACTAATTCATGTTGACATCCAAAAATTGTTGAATACACAAGGTAATTAAACTATTTTCCAATATGCCTCAAAGAGATGTGGTCTCATGACTATAATGATTGTATTATATGTATAATTTTTTTTTGATGAATATGCACTAAAAACATTTGATAAAGTTCAAGGGGTCGGTGTAAATCCTAATTTGATAATATTTACTAGTATTATTCTAGCTTATGCCAAAATGATAGCTTTTGAATAGGGTATGTTTTATCTTGAAATAATTGATCACTCTTCTAGATGAATCAATCCACTTCAAGTCTAGGTAATTTTAATTTACAAAGATTGATGGATCAACTC
The DNA here is from genome assembly GCA_007258455.2 of Sequoia sempervirens. NCBI lineage: Eukaryota > Viridiplantae > Streptophyta > Pinopsida > Cupressales > Cupressaceae > Sequoia > Sequoia sempervirens. The sequence continues at coordinate 4,953 of VDFB02155686.1, forward strand.
ATCAAAAAAGAGTGAATGGTGATAGGCCAATTGTTAATAATGGACAATCTCTTCTTCACTTTGGGTTTAGTTGGACCCACAAGGGTGCTCCTAAAGGTATCCTTAACAAGATTAATCGCAATTAAAGATAAAAAAATAAGCAAACATGTAGTATTATCTAGTATATGGCTAGCCCCAAAAAGTTATCAATAGACCAAGGAATAGCCTACTGCACATACAACCTCTATTAAGTTGATGAAAACATAGAAGACATGATTGTTTAAGAGTTTAAAAATTCTTGAAGCTTGATGGAGATGTTTCCCTAGGAACAGTACTAAATGATTAAATGAACATAAACTAGTTCCTAAGTTCCTACACTACTGATGAATGTTATTTTCAATTTTAGGCATATTTTGGATCATTATTTCTTGAACATGTACATAATCATTCCTCTTCATACTCTAGAAATCAATTTATAATATTAAAAAAATAATTATAAAGAACGATTTAGAATTCTCTAACATGTATCTAATCTCAACTACATTTATAGAAAAAAAATGTGGCAAGAGAAAATACTATGCCAAGAACCTATCACACTTTGTTTCTTAGAATTTTCTATGAATATATACAAATGACCAAGGAGAAATTTAGTTACAAATATTTTCTACGTATTAGCTACCTCTTTGTGATTTATAAAATGAATTACTCAAATAACAACTGGACTTGCAAGATTTGGAACGCTAGAAGCTCTTTGACACTTGAAATCATGTAAAAATGAGAAATGATTGATTGCTAGAATGACAAGTGAATTGATATTTATAAACCTATGCTTGGTCATTTAAATCTCATAGGAATTTGACTAAGAATAAGATTTCATAAATATTGTGTAAAGTGTAAGTACACAAATATGAGGCTCCAAAAAGTGTCCACCCCACTTTTTTTCCCCATAGAGACCATAATGTGAGCACGTTATAACGTGCTCACATTATAACATGAGTGCAAATTTTTTTTCTAATGATAAAAATAACCAACACAATCAAAACTTTAATTTTGATTGTTGCCCAAGTAGCCAAGTCACAACCTACAACAATTTAAAGTTTTCTAGCATTGTGGGAGAGATCTTTCATTGTCGTAAGTTGACCAAATCACCACCAAAATTCTGCCACAATGTCACCAAGGTCAAAGAGATAAGTTTTTTTAGTTTTCTAGTGTAAGAAATTGCTTAATTAAATAGATTGGGTTAGTAATTTGAGTGGATTTTTTAAATTTTCAAGAGTTCATAATGCACCACCTATTGATGAAAAAATTAATTCACCTCCTCATCAAAACCTTGTTGAAGAACAACCACAACAAACCCCCCTTTAAATCCTCAAAATCCTCTCGGAACACAAGAAAACATATTAGATCAAATAAAAAATAATAAAAAAGAACTTGAGGGAATAATTGCAAGGTTGAAATATCCAACAACAAAAAACTCACACATGTTCACCCTTGCCAAATTAGTACAATCCATTGCCACTCACATAATATCGGTGAGTGGGTAAATCAATAGTTGGTTCAACAAGAGGGAAGAACTAAAACAATTTTATACAGACAAACTATCTTATGAGTGTAGCATCAAATTGTCAGTGCCCTTAACAATTTCACACTATGTTTTTCTCCCCTTTAAGGTATCAGACCTAAATAAGCATTCAACTTCCTAAATTATGAATTCCACAACTTATTTTAAATATTTTATGACAATTTGTAAGAGTAAAAAAAATGTTCTCATTTAATACTTTTTCCTCGACTTTTAAAGTTTTTGAAAATAGGGCTAGGACACTAGCTTCTAGTGTGCTTATGTCCCCTTATTTTTGGCTCCAAATTCAAATATGTCAATTATGACACTTTAGTATTTGAAATTAAAATACTTAAATTTGGTTGTTAAGATTTACTTTTTAGGAAATTGAATAAATCCCTATAAATATCTGGTTATTGCATCATTTCAAATCTAAGACACACAATTGAGCAAATACTATTGTCACTTGAGCACTATTGAGCATTCAAGAGCAACATTTTCAAAGAATTATCATAGAAATTCAAGATCCAACATCATGTCCAAGTTTATGTGTGTTCATGTTACTTTGTGAAGGCTAACATTGTTGTTAAGATTTGTTTTTAGAAATTGAATAAATCCCTATAAAACCGGCTTTGTGTTATTTCAAATCTAAGACACACAATTGAGAAAATACTATTGTCACTTGAGCACTATTGAGCATTCAAGAGAAATATTTTCAAAGAATTATCATAGAAATTCAAGATCCAACATCATGTCCAAGTTTATGTGTGTTCATGTTACTTGTGAAGGCTAACATTGTTGTGTATTTGAAATTAAAATAATTAAATTTTTATGTGTGTTCATGTTACTTTTGTGAAGGCTAACATTGTTGTATATGAAACTTTAGTATTTGAAATTAAAATAATTAAATTTTGTTGTTATGATTTGTTTTTAGGAAATTGAATAAATCCCTATAAATACCTGGTTATTATGCTATTTCAAATCTAAGACACACAATTGAGAAAATACTATTGTCACTTGAGCACTATTAAGCATTCAAGAGAAACATTTTCAAAGAATTATCATAGAAATTCAAGATCCAACATCATGTCCAAGTTTATGTGTGTTCATGTTACTTTGTGAAGGCTAACATTGTTGTATTTGAAATTAAAATAATTAAATTTTATGTGCTCATGTTACTTTGTGAAGGCTAAAAATTGTTGTATATGACACTTTAGTATTTGAAATTAAAATACTTAAATTTTGTTATTAAGATTTTTTTTTAGGAAATTGAATAAATCCCTATAAATACCTGGTTATTGCATCATTTCAAATCTAAGACACACAATTGAGCAAATACTATTGTCACTTGAGCACTATTGAGCATTCAAGAGCAACATTTTCAAAGAATTATCATAGAAATTCAAGATCCAACATCATGTCCAAGTTTATGTGTGTTCATGTTACTTTGTGAAGGCTAACATTGTTGTAGGTCTCCAAGCATCCAAGCAGTCAAGCATTTTCAAGAAAATCTATCAAGCAAGATCTAAGATCCTTGAAATGATGTGTGTGACTTCAGTCCTTCAAGGAAGCCATTGAAGGGTGGTGAGTTGTAACAAGTGGTTCATTCATCATTTCCTTCCTTTTCATTATCGATTTATCATTGATATTGCCATTGTGGAAGTGAAAACACTAAAATGGGGTTTGAATGAGGGAAGACCCTAAAATGGCACAATATTTTACCTCTTGTGAATGTGCAAGTTATTGGTTGAAGAGGATCAAGGGAAGTTTGAAGAGGTTTTCTTCATTGTTTCATTCAAAACCCTAGTCCTTGATAACCCACAAAAAGTCAATTACAACATTATTTGGAAGTGATATGGATAGTTTGCAAGCAGGAAATATAAGTACAGATCTGACATTAGAGGACTATGAAAAATAGATCCAAAAAAGTCCTAATAGGATAGTGACACCCCTGACACCAACATCTCAACAATTTTTGTTGAAATTTATACTATAGGTGCACAGTGTCATCCTCTTTCTATTTCTGGTGTCTAGTTTTCTTTGTGATATTCTAGATCTATTGTTTCTATATAAATGTGATAATTTGCATTATTATGACAATTAGATCATTGCATCTCATAATCCCCTATATGAAACATTTTGGGAAAGGTGTCAAATCCACAAAGGGTTCCCTTTCCCTTTCATTTCATTTTAGTGAACCCAACATGTTAATATTATATACCTTCAGAATATTCACCCAAGATCTAGGTTTTGCATGTTATTTTGTTGCATTTTTTCATCTTTTTTGTCATAAAAAGCATAAAAATAAAAAAATTACATTCATATTGCATTGATATGGTTTGTTTCAGTCATTTTAGCTTAGATCTACATTTAAAATTGTATTTATGTTACATTAGGTCATTTAAATCTGAAAAAAAAAAAAAAAGTGTCATTTGCATCCATTTAGGTATCTTGCATGTTGTTAAAAAGTGAAAAAAAATTGCATAGTTTTATTTCATGCTTGCATCAAATCATCATTTTTAGAATCTTGCATCTTTATATCAATCAATTCATCCTAGATCTGAAAATTGCATTCAAAATTTGTCATTCATCATTCATACATTTGCATATTTACATTTTTCATTTACATAGTCATAAAACCACTAAAATCCAAAAAAATATTCACTAACAAAAATATTTGCACACAGAATTGGGAACATTAAATAGTATTCAACACACTCAAACCTTGAATTTTCAAACACCCTATTTAGGATGTAGGCACCCTAGAACCTTTTTCCTAGATTTTGTGCCTAAAATTTGCATCATATCTCTGTCTTTGTGTTCTCTATTGCATTATACTATCTAAATTATGTTTTTGTATTTCCAAAATTGTCGTTTGCTTTCAACATTGTTGTATGTTTGCATTCCTCAATTCACAATCTTAAACTTAGTAAAATATGCAAACTAATTCAATGTTTTACATGTTTGCAACCACTCATAGAAAGATTAAACAACATAACAAATAGTCAAAATAATAGTTTTGTAAAATCTTGCCTAGGAAATAGGCGCCTTGGGCGCCTTGTCCTACCTTTCTGGCTCAGATTCCTGTGATAGAAATTTCTTAGAATTTTCTATCTAGATCTGTGATCTGATTTTTAGGTATCTATTGCATAATAGCTTGAACCTTAGTAAATTCATTATATCACCATGATGGTTGAATTCTTTGCTAAGTTTGTGACCTCTTTGAAATATTTGGTTGATGTTTCAAGTTGCATGTTTGTGATGATCCTAATTCAATTGAAGATATCCATGATCCTTCACCTACCAATGCATGTCTTTATGAGGCACGGATATCTTGGGATAGGATGAAAATAGAATGCATGAGTTCATACAATTAATTTTGTGTAACCTTGAGAACAATGCAACTTTTTATCCTTCAATGCAAAACCCTACTATCCCATATCAAAAACATCCTACCATACCACCACTTGAAATGTTCACTCTTTTACATCCCGAAAGTGAGTCACAAATCATACCTCAACCAATGCACATGGAAGCACCTATCAATAAAAATCTCAAGGAAAGCACATTATCCAACCCTCATGTTGGAACACAATGATCTACTGAGAGGGTGGGGTGAATCAGTAGATACTAAAAATTTGTCCTTCAAAACCTTTATGCAAATTACTTTCTTAGCTCAAATACTTTGTGCATATTTCTTACTCAAACTTTTAATGTGTAAATTGAAAACTAAAGAATGCAAACATAAACATGCAATCAACGCAAATTTCCACAACACCAGATAAACGTGGAAAACCCAAGATGGGAAAAACCATGGTGACAAAGGTTGCTTGAGTCTACTGCTCAAATCCAACATCACAAAAGAAATCTCTATTACAATGTTTTAGGGTTGTAACCCAAGGAAGCATCAACTACCTAATTTAGAAGCAACTACTTCAAGGATGCAACAACACCCTAATCTGAGCTACACATTAGTTCATTGAGGCAACCACCTCTGTGATAATAATTTCATATATGCATACATTAGGTATGCCTAACCTATAATGCATCATTACATTCAGTACATTGTTGCACTTACTGCAACTCACACTCTATTGTTGAAGCTACACTCTCAGGAACACATCTATGCTCTGCACTCTCCTTTGCACATAGATCAATCATTGTTCTATCTTGCTACTCTGCTCTTCTTTCCCCTTCTATAGTGTCTCATAAATCTGCACCATACACTCTCTTCTCTCTCTACATTTGTTGCACATCGCAATACATAACTTTGTTCAACACCTTGTGCACTTCCATACTTCTCGCTCACACACTCAATAGATATAACAACTAAGACAATCTCAGATTGTATTCTTTTTGCTTAACTCCACCGATCTACAATCTATTCCTTGAGATTCTCTCAACCATCTAGATATACTCGTGAATCAAATTAGGGTTTCCCTTCCTTGCAAACTTCACCAAAAAGTTGTCAGTTTATCGATCCACGCACATATTGTATAGATTCACTAAATCTGCTAAACCAAACAATCTACAAAACCCTAAACCTAGAACACATTAAATGCATTCTCTTGACAATGTAATCTAATCCTGATCTTGATCACCTATTAGGGTTTCCTTCACTTGCAAACTTTACCAGCAAGCTACATCTACATCGAGCTACACACCATCATCATAAAGATATCTAATAAGGTTCATTAGATAGTACCTTAACTTTGCATCGAGCCACACAACATTTAATTCTGGTGCAAATAATTTTCCTTCATTCTCTTCATGTCAAACCCTAAGAATCAAATATGCATTCAATGCTCTCTTATGATCCTTCAATCTAATTTTGATCTCAATTACTTTTACAATCTATATCACCACCCTGAAGATCAAATCTTCATTTTCTTTGCTCACTTGTGCAACTACACCAATAAATTCTTTCTCCTATGTCAGTTTGCAGTTCAAACCCTCGTTCACACTTGTCATAGTCATTTCAGATCTCTGCATTTAAATTTTGGTCGTTGATCTTCTCCTTTCCCACCCTGATTCTGTGCTTTCCATTCACTTTCACAACTTTAAATCATGACCATCTAATAAGCGGTCATTCAAATATCCTTTGTTCATCTATCATACCTCTCTATGAGAGAGACGTGCTTCAAGGTCATGCCGAAACACCAATGTCACTCTGATAAGAGCTACCTTCGAGTGTATGGGCCAACATACCATTTGTCTTCCATGTCATCACCACATAATTCACAACAACAATGTGAATTTTCACACTGAGCAATCATTATTTGCCACCTGTTAGCCTTCATCACAATTGAGTCCCACTGGCTTCTCACCTTATCACTTCATCAAAGGGATATAATTTAGACTCCCACTGATACATCAAAGTTACACCGATGAGATAGCCATCAGGTTATCGATGAGACATCAAATCCACTCCCACTGATATAAAGTTCTCATGCCGATACCATTCACTACTATAGACTAGTGGTCCCCATGCCATCATGTCACTGCATGTCACCGTCCACTATCACTTCCTTCCATGTGTCATCCTATCATTCACTCTCTTACTGTAACATGGATGCACGTCACTTACCGGGTCTCGATGCCATGTCCACCTTACTGGGTCCCACAATCAGTATCCAATCTCCCATTTCCCTATCGTTGGGACTAGCTCCATAGTCCTATTAATACGCTAATGTCTCATCGATGAAATAGTCATCGGGTTGTTGGGGAGACATCTGAACAAGTCCCACTGACAATCTTCAGTCACACCGATGAAGACCATTGATGACATCACCTATCCACTACATCACCATGTGTCTTTGTTCTATTTTTCTTCCATATACACATCACCTTTACCTTATCAAGCCCGCCATCGACATTACATTCTTCCATCACCATATTGAAGGGACAAGCTTCATAGTCCTAGCGATATCACTTTGTTCACCTGATGAAGGTTATCAAATTTGCTACATCGAAGGGACTGCCTTAAGATTCCTATTGATGATGGAATGTCACTCCGATGAAAACAACACCATGCATGCCATTCCAATGTGGGGTCCACATACTTTTGTCTCGTGACCACGTCATCACCATTTCACTACTCTGTAATCCACAACAAGGATGTGGATTACCATTCACCCAATCTTGTCATGCCATCCGTCTGCTTTGTCATCACTTTCACCTACATCATTATCACTACGTCCCACACTAAACGCTACCTTCCCATTTCTCTATCAGAGAGACACAACCAAAGGTCTCACCAATGTCGTCTAGTCTCACTGATAATGCTACCAAACCCCTTATCACTCCATCGCTAAGTTGCTAAACAACTAAACTTTAGAACCTTTTTGTTGGAGGTTACTAAGTTATGAAAACCTATGACTTTCTGACATATAGCTATCGGGTTGTTGAAGAGATTCCAGGATGACTCCTAGCGATACACTAGTGTCCTTCTGATCTAGAAGATGTATAACCTTAAAGCATTAGGCAGAGGGGTCAGTCACCTCCACAAGATGAATAACATAATTTATTACTTATGTGACCGATTACCTTCTATTGATAGTCAACACTGAAATAGAACAATTTGAGGACACCATGATTGAAAACACATTAGGGTTTATTTGTAAACCCTGATATCACTTGAGAGCATAAATAATGCATCCTTCACTTTCTGGACCTACAGAGCACATCACTAGAATTCTCTCAAAAAAACCGCAATGAATATGTATCTTATTTCCTCCTCTACTATATGTGAGACTGCAACTTCATGACAACATTTGCAAGATATGCACTTTAGCATCATCCACCAGCCACACACACTTCCAAACCAGGTTCATTTCTCTCATGTTCATCCTTTTTCATTATGCCAACATCTTCACTGCATGAGAAACTCCATTTCATCTCTTGTCATCATGTTAACAATCTCCCTTGTATAATTTTCACTTTTGACATCAATGACAACATTATATGCTTTTGCACAACATCAGCACACTTCTCCTCTAATCCTCTTTTGACATCAATGACAACATATTCCAACACCTCCATCATATGAGCATAAAGTTACCAACACAACAACTAGCTTGGAACAAACTTATGGAAAATGCTTTAGGATTTTGAGAAATCAAGGATGTGACATTAAGAATGAACATGAAGTTCATTCTCTCTTAGAACAAATACAATCTGAATATACAAAAGGATTTCATTACCAAGATCATCCACCTTCATCCCAAAAGGTTGGTCAATCAAGTAAGAAACACAAGCCTTATAAACCTAAGAATCTACCATTTCTTCATACTAGAACCATGACCGAAAAGGTATTAGATAGGTTGGTAGACTATGGTTTAATCACATTACCACCTATTCATGACCAAGGAGATAAGAAAGGAAAGAGTACAAAAATGTATTAAAATTGCATACAATAGAACACTTGGGCATCTTATCTATGAATTTTGTTCATTAAAGAAGGATTTAAGGGAAGTTGGTCCTTATACAGATCAATATGAACATGCCATAGATTAAAATTTGTTAGTTTTACTCCTTTCCATGTGATAGTTGTAGTATCAAAGTATGCTCAGTACTGCATGCATTAGATTTTATGTAAATCATCTTTCTTGCAAGGAGTTAGGTAGCATATCATCATTTATTTTAGGCTCACCTTTGTCCTTACACTTGAGGGGCAAGGGTTTAGGTAGCCTTGTCCTAGGTGTATTTCTTTTGAGATCCCTCTACTTCTCCTTCAAACATTAGTGAGGCAAGTACACTAACATTTTAAGGGGGGCATATGGTCCCCTGCTCATTGTTCTCATGGTCCCTTCTTAGTGATGATAACATACATCTCCTAAGAAGTGTGACTTTTTTTGTCAAAGTTTGGCTTTCTTGATTTATTTTAGTTTCTCCTTTGTGGTGATATTAGGATTGATGTCCCATAAGAGTGTGAATTTTCTTGGCATATGATGTTCTCATGGTGGTAACACTATGACTAGTTTTCCCTAAGGTGTGATTTTCTATTCCTTGGATAGTTCTCTCTTGGTGGTGATATCTAGTATGATATTCCACAATGTGTGACCTTTCATGTATTAATCAAAGCTCCTTTGATCATTTTTTATTGTTACCTTTTGTGGTGATGTTATTACAACATCTCTTTAGGTTTTGGAATTGTCTTTTAAGTTGTATTTCATGGAACCTAGCATAACATAGCTTGCTAGCCAGGTGAAACCCTTTTTTTTTCACGGAACCTAGCATAATACAACTTGCTAGCCATATTTAACCATTTTATTTTTTATGGAACCTAGCATAATATAGCTTGCCAGCCATGTGGAAATATTTGGCATCACTTTGTTCATAGGGGCTGATGATTTTGATCATTTTGTAGTGTAGTTTATCAAGGTTATCAGGGAGTATAATTCTTGGTATGGTTATGAGAACACCTTGTAGACCTAGTGTGCATTTCTCATTTTGCTACCTATTTTGGGAGCTCACCTAGTGAATATTAGACTTCACTAGCCTATGTATCTTCCCTATTTTTTTTCCACCTATAAAATATCATACTTTTGTATTGTGTGAGTCATAAACATTTTTGTATGGCCACTAGCATATCTGACTTGTTACACCTCTTGGGTGACTCCATTTTCTGATAAACGTTCATCAGTCTTTCAAAAAACATTTGTTAGACAACCGACGAGCTAATGAAATAATTTTCATTCCCAAATTTTTGTCAAAATTCAGATAAAGAATTAAATGTCAAAATAACCGCCCAGATTTGTCAATCGTTGGCATCATAAAATGGCTCTGTTGTTCATCGAAATATCGACAACTTTGTGTATCCACCAATGAATTACAACCAAAACGCAATTGCAATGCCTCTTCCAAAGCGTCGAAACAACACTAGAAATTCATCGCCATTTTGATGAAATGGGAAAGTAGTTATGACAAAGCCTTCGTCATAGCTATAGAAACTTCATCGGACCTTTTCGGTGATT
>VDFB02155688.1:0-14378 GCA_007258455.2 Sequoia sempervirens
GCATAACATTTAGGCATACCTTATTTCAAAAAAATACCAAAAACATAGTCTTAGTCTCATACCTTCCACCTTCATTTTGAGCAAGTCTTATATGGTTGAAACTGGATTCCAAAAGAAACGTCGAGCAATGGATCTCTTTAATGACGATGATGACCTTTACAATTACACTAGCACCCTCAACTTTGACAATACCACTAATGATCCTCACAACAATACCAACCTTGAAAGTCATGACCATGTCAACTTGGGTTCTACATCTTATAAGCAACCAAAGACACAAAATCCTTTTGAACAATTTGTGGTTAGAGACAAAGATGGAAATGTGTTCATAGAAGAAGTAGCGGCTGCCGCACAAAATCCTGAAGTAGCCTCTCTTGTGGATGAAATTGTCATGTTGGACCCTCAACAATATTTAGCCAAACTATTACATTAAGGAGGTAAACTACCTCAAGGATTTGATGTCAATACCTTACAAGCAGCAACGTCACCCAAGAACAACACACAAACAAGCCAAGGACAATCTACACCACAACCTAACACTTCCATCTCCATTGGAACAACCCAAAGTACCACATCTACCAACACTTCATCCACCTTTGCAACACAATCTATGTCACAACACATGACACAAACCACATCACAACCATTATTCACAACGCAACCCTTTGGTTCGGCATTTACTCCCTATGGGTCATCAGCTAAGGCCATAGGGGCCTCCACATCTAACATCCTTGGTAGACCTAAGGCAAGAAGGCATCTCATCCAAGGACCTCAACCAAACACAAACACCATGTCATAAGGTCCTCATGTCAATACAAACACCTTGCAAGGACAAAACACGAACACCCCACAGTCAAAATACAAACACTTCACATGGTTATAATCCTTTTCAACAAGGACAAGGATCACAAACGACACAAACTCTCAACATATCATATGGCTACACACATGGATCCTTTTTCAGCAACCAAAATATACATGGACAACACACCCAACAAATGCAACATAGCTCAACCACTTCCCACGTCGCAACTTACACATCACACGTTCATACTCATAGACACAATCAAAATCCACCACATATGCACAACGTTCCGAATCAAAACATGTCATCTCAAAAAAACACGGGACCACACAACACAAATATGGGACCTCACAACAATGTTGCCAACAATCCCATAATAGACGCTTTGACTGCTCAATTGGCTGCCCTACAAAAGCAAGTGGAGGGGCTGCAAGTGTCAAACAGGAAGACATACTCACCACATGATTTACATCCTTACCCATATGACACTAGCATATACATGCCTCCTTTCCCTCCTGGGTATATTATCACTACTTTCACCAAGTATAAGGGAAAGAGCAATCCTCTCGAGCACATACGAGAATTCACCACTGCTTGTGTGGATGTGGCATACGATCACTCCTACCTTTTGAGACTCTTCCCTAGAAGTCTTACGGGGCTTGCACTTGAATGGTTTGCACTGATACCTAAAGGGTCTATAAAGTCATGGGCAGACCTCGCCAATAAATTCGTGGAGAATTATGCTTATAACATTGAAAATGATGTCACAATTGCTACCTTATGCCACTTGACACAAGATGAAGGAGAACCCTTCATTACTTTCTTCCAAAGATGGCGTAGTATGGTGAGTCGATGTCCCATCGAAATTCTTGAAAAACAAAAACTGGACATGTTTGTAGAAAACCTCAAGTTAAACTTGAAACACCCTCTACAAGTACATTGTTGTTCCACATTTGCAGACTTAGTTGAGAAAGGCATGACACTAGAAAAGGTCCTAATTGCCCAAGGTGAACTTACATATGGCAACAAAAACACCCACAATCAATAGACCTCTAACGACAAAAGCAAGTTTTGGTCCTGCAATAAGAATGTAACAAACGATGGAGTCATAGATGCGAAAGCTGTGAACAAAATAGGACACATTGACTCTTAAAGCACCCAACCCGAATGACCACAACCCGAATGACCACATAGCCAACGTGATGCAACATAATCAAGAACAACGACCTCCAAGACAACCAAGGCAATACCCACGATGACAATACACTCCTTTACCATAACCAATTGAATCTGTCCTAAAGAAGCTAGCACAATCAAATGTCATACAACTACAAGAGCCCAAACCATACAACCCAGGACAGTTCAAACCCTCTTGGTGGGATGAAAATGCCTTTTGTGACTACCACCGCATCAAAGGGCACAAGACCTCGTCATGTTGTCAATTGAAGAACATAATCCAAGACCTAATTGAAAATGGTACCATAGAGGTCGAAGGACAACAACAAACTTCTAATCAAGACCATAGAATCTTCAAGAATCCACTACAAGACCATGGTTCAAGAAAGCCCTTCACCTCAGGTCGAAATACAGACAATCAGGCCAATTATACCAGGACTGCCTTTGATTACTCAAAGATAATTGATCACCTCCATGCCACTAATGACTATGTCAACACAATCACCATTAAAAAGGTCCCTAAATGCGCTATCACTACTCCTAGGGCTAAGGTTTTGAAACACCCACTACAAGTACATTGTTGTTCCACATATGCAGACTTAATTGAGAAAGGCATGACAATAGAAAAGGTCCTAATTGCCCAAGGTGAACTTACATATGGCAACAAAAACACCCACAATCAATAGACCTCTAACGACAAAAGCAAGTTTTGGTCCCACAATAAGAATGTAACAAAAGATGGAGTCGTAGATGCGAAAGCTGTGAACAAAACAAGACACAGATTGACTCTTGAAGCACCCAACCCGAATGACCACACAGCCAATGCAGTGCAACATAATCAAGAACAAGGACTTCCAAGACAACCAAGGCAATACCCATGAAGACAATACACTCCTTTACCGGAACCAATTGAATCTGTCCTGAAGAAGCTAGTACAATCAAATGTCATACAACTCCAAGAGCCCAAACCATACAACCCAGGACAGTTCAAACCCTCTTGGTGGGATGACAATGCCTTTTGTGACTACCATCGCATCAAAGGGCACAAGACCTCGTCATGTCATCAATTGAAGAACATAATCCAAGACCTAATTGAAAATAGTACCATAGAGGTCGAAGGACAACAACAAACTTCTAATCAAGACCATACAATCTTCAAGAATCCACTACAAGACCATGGTTCAGGAAAGCCCTCCACCTCAAGTCGAAAGATAGACAATCAGGCCAATTATACCAGGACTGCCTTTGATTACTCAAAGATAATTGATCACCTCCATGACGCTGATGACTATGTCAACACAATCACCATTAAAAAGGTCCCTAAATGCGTTGCCACTACTCGCAAGGCTAAGGTTACTCTATCTAGTCCTTCTTCAAAGCAGCCACAATCCAAAGACCAATATAATCTTGTTGACCAATTGCGCAAGATATCCACATAGATTTCTATCCTCGAGTTGTTATGCCTATCATCTAAACACAAAGCTATCCTCGATAAGGCTTTGAAGGAAACCTCCATTCCTGTGGACCTGGACATCAACCAATTTGAAACCATGGTTGGATACTTGGGCAAGTCACTCCATGTCTCCTTTTCCGACAAAGATTATTCTACACAAAAGTCTCACCATAACGATCCATTGCACCTTGAAGTATTTTTCCATCAACACAAGGTCAGACGAGTCCTAGTAGATGGCGGAGCTGGACTAAACATTTGCACCTTAAAATTGGTCAAGGTATTGGGCTATTTTGAAGCATGTGTAGACACAACCAAAAGTATTGTAATCAAGGCATATGATGACGAAGAACGCTCTTAAGAACGCTCTTCCAAGGGTGTTATCACACTCCCTATCGGGGTTGGACCCGCAGTTATGGACACCACATTCCAAGTCTTGGATCTTGAACTCCCATATAACCTTCTCCTTGATAGACCCTGGATTCACGCCATGAAAGCCATGCCTGCCACCTATCATCAATGCTTGAAATTTTCGTATAATGGCACCAAAGTCATGACCATTGGCGATCCTGATCCTTTCCAATATTGCACTAATTTAAGGGGAGTTCCCAAATGACAGGTGCCTATCAATTGAGAAGCTTCTACATCTACTTCTGCATCCACTTCATCCAGTTACGTTGATTCATCCACCCTCATTAAATCATCCACATCCAAAACCCCATCTGCCGACCCCAAAATCAAGATCCAAGACAAAGGTTGTGGCGAGTATCAAATGAACACTGCCTATTGCATCACAAAGCTACCTAAGTCTCCCAAGTCTTATGGTAGGCCTTGCTTCAAGATGGAACCCAAAGTTGTCATTAAAGTTCCTCCTGCCACCACATTCACAAGCTGGGGAGAGTTAAACAAAGAAGACATTGAGGATATTTCAGCAAGGATTTACAATGACGAAGAAGATTTGTCGTTGCTACCAATAGAACAATATGGGAAAGGATTTGAGCTCATGAAAAAAAAGGATTATGATGGAATCAATGGGCTCGATATACATAAAAATGGAGTGAGAGAACCCTTGATGCCTCTTAAGTAGCCAAAAAACTCAGGGTTAGGGTTTGTACCAATTAAGATTCAAGCTCCAAGTACTAAGGTGCTTTCAAATAAGGATGTGAGTGCTTCGGAAGACGTTGAAACATCTGAGGATCCTACCAACATCTATGGTGACACCGACTCTAATGAATATGAGTGGGACTCTTGCACCACCAACGACTATGAGCTTGATCATGTCTTTCAGGGGTTTGACATACCTTGTCCATCCTTTACCAACCTCGTAGATATCAATATTCGTGTTGACTCCTTTTATGAACTTGACCGACCAAAGACCACAGACGGAAGAGCATTGATAGAATCCTTTTGGGACCACAATAATACCTGTCTTTACCCTATCAACTGCTTCCCCATCCTTTACTAACACCAATGATGGCATCTCCCTCGTTTACCCACAATCGATCGATTGGGACCAACAAGATCCATCTAACTTGGACATATTTGAAGATGATCAGGCCATTGTTGAATGTATGGGACTACGAGAGGGCATATCACATGGCGACCATAAGGCTAGCTTCACTATAGATCTTGATACTGCAGCATATTTCGATGAGATTGACCCACCCTCTAGTCACAAAAATGACAAAAATTAAATAAAAAATGACTATTCTTTAGGTGAAAACTGCAAGGTGCCTTCTGATCAAGCATAAGTGAAAAAAGGACGTATCCAAGGGCAAAAACCTCTCTGAGGCACCCGAGGATGGAGGGTTGGACTTTCTCCCTATCAATCAAGAGAGACCCCCGATGTTGATCGAAGACGTAATGGAAGTCAACATCGGTACTGCAAATAATTCTAAGACTGTTCTCTTTGCAGCATCACTGACAAAAGAGGAAAAACCGAAATTTCAAGCATTTTTCATGGAATGCCAAATCAATTTTGCACGGTCTTATGCTAATATGCCAAGGTTGGACCCCAAGTTGGTCCTGCATCATCTACCATTGCATCCAAATGCAAAGCCAGTCAAACAAAAGCTTAGAAAAATGCACCCTCAAATAGCTATGTTGGTCAAAGTTGAACTTAAGAAATTATTGGATGTCGGTTTCATAAGACCTATTGATTATGCAAACTAGATCTCAAACCTTGTACCAATGACCAAACCAAATGGACAAATCCGTCTCTGCACAAATTTCAGGGACTTGAACAAAGCATGTCTGAAGGATGACTTCCCACTCCAGAATATAGACATCATAGTAGACCTCACAGCCGGCTATGAGATGTCCCTCATGGATGGCTTCTCGGGGTATAATCAGATCTGTATCGCTCCTGAAGATCAACACAAGACCGCATTTACTTGTCCGCGGGGCACATACTGTTGGAATATCATGCCCTTCGGACTGAAAAATGCAAGCGCAACCTATCAAAGAGCTATGACCACCATATTTCATGATCTCATGCACACATTGATGGAAGACTATGTTGATGATCTTTTGGAAAAATCCTTGACATGTGCTGATCACTTAAGAGTCCTGGATAGGATTTTCAAATGGCTAGAAGAATATAACATCCACCTAAATCCCAAGAACTACATCTTCGGCATGACATCTGGAAAGCTTTTGGGATACATTGTTTCTCGTCGAGGCATTGAAGCGGACCTGGCAAAAGTCAAAGCAATATTAGACATGCCTCCACCTAAAAGAATTAGTCAACTCTGAACATTATAGGGCCGACTCCAATCCATTAGGCGCTTCATCGCACAGCTTGTAGATAAATGTCAACCTTTTCAGTATTTGTTACGCAAGGCAGTTCCTTTTATTTGGGCAAACAAGTGTGAGGCAGCTTTTTAGCAAGTAAAAGAGTACCTCTTGACGCCTCCTGTCCTGATGCTGCCTATTGATGGAAAACCCCTAATTTTGTACATCTTAGCCACATCAACCACACTAGGGGCATTGTTGGCTCAAAATGACCATGAGGAAAAAGAACGAGCAATCTATTATATTAGTCGCACTTTGGTGGGATACAAGCTTAACTATAGTCCAATTGAGTGTGCTTGTCTTGCAAGTGGTCTTCGCCACTCAAAAGTTAAGACACTACATGTTAAACCATCAAACTAAGCTTGTGGCAAAAATAGATCCTCTGAAATATCTACTCAGTAAGGCAGCATTAACAGGATGATTAGCTAAATGGGTCATCATACTCAGACGATATCTCGATGTGGAGTTGTGACTTTTTCACACATCGCCCCATTGCAAACGGGGACCCTCGCTGGTTTGCTCTTAGGGTTTAGCGTTGAGTAGCAATTTCATAGTCTCTGATATCTGGGAATTTCATGTCAAGGTCTGGAGTCATCATCCGAGCCAAGTTGGGAGTTTGAGCCCGAAACTGAACGTAAACGTCATGGGAGTGCTTAGAAGGCCCTGCAGACGAGGATCGCCTGTGCTTTCGCTCAATTCTGACACTTCCTATTTTTTAGGGATTCTGCTTTTTTGCTTTTTTGCTTTTTTCATTTTTGGCATTTCTGGCCCAATCTGGAATTTACTATTTTTAGAAAGTTGTTTTTTTGCTTTTTTCTATTTTTAGTAAGTTTCTATTTTTAGAAAGTGCTAGGTGTCACTGGCATTTGAGTCAAAAGTTTCCATTTTTGGCACTAAAAGCGAGCAAAAATCAAGCAAAGATCGAAAAATCATGAGAAAAGCAAAGAAAAAGCGCATGCAAGGTGAAAAAAGGCGCATGCAAGATCGAAAAATCATGAGAAAAGCAGAGAAAAAGCGCATGCAAGGTGAAAAAAGGCGCATGCAAGATGAGAAAAGCAGAGAAAAGGTGCATGCAAAGTCAAAAAATCAACTGGACAAAATCGTGCCTTCATGAGAAAATCACTGAAAAATCAAGTAAAAAGCAAGTAGATCATGGTGAAATTCGCCTAAGTTTGGAAGAGGTACGCCCTTGAGAAAATCCAGTTGAAACTTGAAAAATCCAGTTGGAAAATCCATTGATTAAAGGGAAAATCCAAGTAAAATTCATCCATTTGGGAAAATTCGCATTCCTCAAGAAAATCCAGTTCGAAAGTTCGAAATTCCAGTTGGACAAAGTGAAAATCGACTAAGGCATAAAAAATTATTGAACTGGACTTTAGGAAATTGAGTCAAAGTGCAATTCCAGTTGGGAAGTGAAAAATCCAGTTGGAAGTCGAATTTTCTCAAGGAGGAATCGAAATTTTTCTAAGGCAAAGTCACTTTGAGAAGTCAAAATTCCAGTTGAAAAGTCAAGAAGTCCAGTTGAAGGTCGAATTTTGCTAAAGGCAGAAAAGATGAAAGAAAACTTAAGTTTTATTTTAAAACTTAATTATCAAGCCAAAAGGGACGCCTTGTTTGAAAAGTCAAAGATCAGGGTAAGATTGCTTTTTCGTTTTAAAGCAAAATACAACCAATGAGAAGAAGAAGTCGACCTAAATCAATTTGGGAAGGTATTTATTATAAAAGATAACTTGTGAGCTCATTTTTCATTATTTGCAAAAGTCGAACTTTCTTCACAGGCAAAGCTCTCCCAAGAAAAGACGTCTTTTTCAGCTGCAAGTGGATTTTTCTTGAGTTCTAGAACATTGAATTGGATTTTTTTCTCTTCCTTTCCGGATTTTCTTCAAACAACTGCAGGTTATCTTTGGCGATTTTGAGAAGGGAATTGGATTTTTCATTAAAGATTGGAGAAAATTTCAGTATAAACCTTTAAAAATCCAAAAGATTATTTAAAATTCCATGAATGCTTTTTGAAAATAATGAAGGCGGATCAATTTCACTTAAGAATTTATTCTTTATGCAGCCTTTAATCAAGTTCTGGATTTTTAATTAATTTTTAACTTTCCTCCAGCCAAGAAATCGCCTTTTTGCAAATTTATTTAAAAATTCTCTAACTTCGAGTTTCTTACAGGTGCAATGTCTTCTCCAAAGAACGTGGGAGGTGGAGTCAGAAAAGCTCAAGTCAAGGAAGTCCTGAAAGAATTTTATCCAGAATCCCAGTTATCCTCGAAGTGGAAGAAAGTGGCAGATACGAACTTTGAGCAATTTAATGCAATTCAACACAAGAGAAGGATGTTTGGTACAGAAAACGAAATGCCTACACCTATCGCCTCAAATATTGTTAAGTCTGGACTTCATCAAGCAGCAGGATTTCCGCCTGCAGTTCAGTGCAGTGAGTTAATGGTTGAGTGCGCCAGAAGGTACAATCCTCAAACAAGATCAATTAAAACGCCCAATGGAATCACCTTGGCCTATTTCACAGAGGATTCAGTCAGGGAAGTATTTGGTATTCCCCATCGCCGGAAAATGTTGAACAGGACTCAGCAAGAATCACAGGCCATGTTCGATCAAGCCAAGGAATCCTGTATGGACATCATCAATTCCAACTGGATTAAAGAACCCAAAAGACATCGCTCCAAGTTGCCAAAGAGACTAATTTGCGCAGATTTTAAGATAGAATACAGTGATATGATTCATATGCTGAACAGGGTTATGGGAACTTCTCAAGGAGCCTTCTTTGAAGTATGGATGTTTTCATACGTGGAGGAAATCGTATTGGGAATGGAGGCTATAAATTGGGCTAAGTTAATAAGTGATAACATCGATTTCCAGTTGAGAAACCTTGAAAAAACTAAAACCTTCTACATGAGTTCTTATGTGGTTTACATTTTGGCACGGTTCACTAAGTACAGAGGACTGATTTGTAAAGGCGAAGTGGGACTTCGGAAAGATCAACTCAAATCATATGATTGTTACCCGCAGCTCCAGCTACATTACAGGGACAATTTCAAGATAACAAATGACGCCTTCCTTATGTATATCACGCGAGTTCTTCAAGGAACAGTGCAGAGGAGGCTATCTAAAGAAGCTATGGTAATGCTTGACAAGTTCGGGTCTTGGTTTATCCAGTTTCCGACATTTACTTATATAAGAATTCATGGATTCTCGGATGCTCCGTACAGGCTTCCTCGATACCCAACAGACAAAATTGTTATGCTTGAAGTTGCAAGGCAACTAGCATGTGTAGACTCCCTTCAGGCGAAGAAGAACAAACAAGGAGTGGATTTTCCGGTTGCAATTGGAAAAATGCTAGAAGTCTGTCTTTCATTACAATCAGCCAAAACAGCAGGGGTAGAGTTGCAATTTTACAAATTCAGCACCTATAATCCAAGGTCCGATTATGATCCTTACCTGAGAATGCACGGGAAGAAATCCCTTCATGTTATGCAGATCGAAGATTACTGGTCTAACCTGATGGATGAGTATGGAGTCAGGAAGAAGATTTGGTCCAGAATTCCAGTTGAGCTTATAAAAAGATGTGACTTGTTCCCTATACCTGAACAAGTGAAGGACAACGGGGACTACATTCATCCTCAATTTGAACAAGAAAAAGATAAGCCTATTTTATTGCCTAGCTGGACACAACCTGAGTTGACCGATTTAAACACATTGATGAAGGACATTTTTGCTTACTCAAGGGAATGGGTCGATGGTTAGATCAGCAAGTTGAGGAAGGAAGGAATTTCTCTTACTTACGCCACATTAAGCAATAAGGATAGTCAGGGTGAAGCAATTGGCGAAAGTCTTGATGAACTTTCGTATCCCAGCAAGAGGAAGGTAGTAAGTGGAAACCTTCACATAGAGGAAAGGGAATCAGCTAATGAGGAATTGGAAAGTAAGAAGCAGAAGGTGACTGAAAATCCCTCATCTTCAAGGACTTTGTCAGTTGGAGTAATTGAAAATGTATCCATTGTTGATATCGAGCCGAGCTATGAGCAAGAAATTCAGTTTCAAGAGTTAGAACAGGTGGATTCTCTCCAAAATCAAGCCTCCACGGAGTGTTTAGAAGGAGATGATATTTTGATGATTGAAGGTGCAGGAGATACTGAGATCCTTGAGGACAATGAAGAACTAGGAGATGAGGTAATTTCTGCTCTTAAAGGAATTAATGATGATGTTTAGTTAGAAGATGGGATGGAATTATCCACAATCCCAGATTGGCTAACTGAAAGTTTGAAGAAGTCCAGACCACTGGATGAAGTTCAACCAGTTGAGGGCATACAGGACTTCCTAGAAAGAATTGGCAAGGCTAAAACGCCGAAAAAGCCTAAAAAGTATTCTCAGATCACCAGGAACGATACAGGATCCAGGATCTTACAGGTGGCAGTCCCGAAGATTGGTAAGCCAAGAGATCAGATTGCTCCTATGGATTACGAAGTTACAACATTGGACATTGGGCCAACGACAATAGATCAGGATTTCCATGAGTTGGCGGACACTTCCAAAGCCATCAGGGAAAAGTTCGATAAAACAGAAGAGAAGAAGGAGAGGTTGGAGTTAGAAAATCTAAGGCTGATAGAGTTCATTCAGCAGCTAACAGCCCCTTTGCGTCAGGAAAATGCAGCCTTTATTCCACCGTCATCTCTTACTCCGGAGTCCGTTGATGTCCTTGAGGCTATGAGGATCACGAGTCAAGCTACCAAGAATTGGGTGAGCAATATTTCAAAACAGATGGAGCAATTCTTGGAGAAGTGCGCCCAAACTTATGACAGATCTGCATTGCTGATAACTGAAGTGAGTCAAGTTGAAGACCATTGGGAAGATTTCCAGTACACACAGGACAAAGTGATACCTCGTTTGAGGGTTCTAAAAGAAGTTTCCATGCATATATTGATCCAGGAAGGTGTTGTCGAAGAAGGAGCCTCGTATGATTTCAGCAGGTGGTATTATTCCTTATTGGCCAACAAGAAGACATATGATGGAATAAAGGAAGAATGTGCTGCTATACGGAGCACGATTGAGAAAATTCAGTTCAAAATCCTCACTTCTCTTGAAGGATTAACAGGACAAGAACATCATGATACGAATGGCTTAGACTTAGAAGGATTGAAGAAAAGTGTGATGAGCATTTACTTCAAGGAAGTGCAGATTATTACAGAGAATCAGCTTGATGATATGTCTTCCCTTTTGACCTTCATGGAGAACTTTCAGAAGCAGGAGGCTAGATGGGAAGGAACTTTCACTCAGTGCCTGGAGACCTTGGACGTGATTGGAATGCAACTGGATTCTGTGCCGAATATCTCAATGGAGGAACTTGATTCTGTGTTAGCCAAATTTCTTGCATTTGCAGCTAGGGAGCGATCCAAAGGGAATTGCATTCTGGATTCCCACTTGCTCGAATGAAGTGCAAGGTGTCACCATTTTCCATGCTCCAAATGGCGTGTTCTGCTTGTGCCATGTGTCTTTGAGTTTGTTATGCTTTTAGGGTTAGGGTTTATCAAATTTGATCTTGGCCGTTGATTTCAAATTTAATCTTGGCCATTGCTTTGTAATTGGGGTGCCTATATAAACCCCATTCATTTCATTTATTCAGGGAGAGACTGATGAGATTGTTGCAATATTGCTGTTTAAATAATAAGTGGATTCAGAGTTGAGCATTTATTATTTCTATGAGCCCGCATGGTTTCATTGATTTCTTCAAAATAGAGTAAATTTGTTTTCAAGTATTTTAGATGAATGAAAGATTGATAGTGTTGGAAAGTGGAATTAGTTCATACCTTTTTCAATTGGATGATTTTCAATTTGATGTGTAAGGTTAGTCTGAACATTAAAATTGCTTAATTTGAGTTCTATTATCTATATGCATTGGTCGAATTGATGGTGATATAGTGTAATAGGATATCTTTCGTAAACCCTTGAAGATTGCACCGTCTTTGTCTAGTTGTAGTGCCGTGCTTGGCGAAGCAAAGATCGGTTTAAATTCCATTATCTAGCATTTGTCTCCGAAGTTCATAGGATTAGTTCTGCATAAATCTAGTTCCTTTACCCTCATCCCCTTTTTTATTTTATTTTAAACTGAAAATCCAAAACATAAGAGCATTCAACGTTACATCAATCCAAATCCCTACTTTGAGTAACTTACTATCCAAGGGTCCCTTTGTGAAACCAGCATATCACATCACCTATTGAGCTTGTCCATCCCCCAAACCGGAACATTGGAATTACCGTATGACCTTTCTAGCAATCTTAGCATAAGAGGTAATTTTTCAAGAGAGGATAGAGCTGCCTTTGGGCATTCTTTTTATTCTAAAAGTGTTGGGTGGCCATCACAAAATAGCATCAGCAGGGCGTAAGGCAATAAAAGGATAAGTCATCGCTGACCAACTAGTACACACACCCACACAAGCCAATCACCCTTTGGTTTCAGATTTCTTGACGAGTCAATATTCACATTGGACATGGGAGTAACATGGAAATTGTATTTTGATGGCTCGCATACTAATCATGGACCATGTGCAGGTATATTATTTGTTACCCTTCAAAATTGATACAATCCCTAAATCTTTTTAGGCTAGCCTTCCCATGCATAATAACATTGCAAAGTATGAAGCCTTGGTATGAGTTGCATATTGTATTTTAAATTAAAATTTTTGTTACACTTAGACATTTTGAAGAAATGGTAAAGTCTTGTCGAAGCTTGATCCAAAGGTCCAAGGGTGGGTGTGCATGTCTTTGCATCAGAGGGATCAAGAACACAAAATTTTCAATTTCTGATAAGATTGCGCTGGAAGCTGACAACCTGACCCAGGATCTCGATTTTCATCCTAAATTTTAGGAAAAGCTATTTTAGAAATTTTCGAAATATTAAAGTTTTAAGGTTTTCTGAGTTTCTTCGAAGCGGATCTTGGCAAAATTTTCTAAAATAGAAAATTTCTAAAATGAAAAGTTAGTCGCCAGTCCCGGTGATTTTGATTGGCTCAAAATGTGTCAGAGTATCATTTTAGTGCGGTGAATCTTAAAATAGTGGTTTGCCCTACAGGGTCTATTCAGCTTTTTCAGAAGCATATCTGGAGTTCCGAGGTCATCAATGGAGGTCATCCGACTGCCAGGCGTTAATTTTAGCATTCAAAACTTCCAGCAGAAAGTGAAATGATGAACATGCACGAGGATCGAGGAAGAAAAGTGAAAAGTCATGAAAATTTTCTAAGTCTGCTAAGTTTGGGCGCCCCAGTTGAACAAAGGCGCCCACCTTTTTAGGGCATCAGATGAAGAAATTAGGGTTACGGTCTCCAATGGAAGTTGCTCAGTTTTCAGTCAGCTTCGCGATGGATATCCCCGTCAGAGCATCTGATGATCCAGTCTCCGGCAAATTCAAGTCAAAGTAGAAGGTATGAAGTGAAAATCTGAAACTTGAAGTTGAATAAATTATGAATTTTTCTAAGTCTGGAGAAACTGGGCGCCCTAAGAAGAGAAAGGCGCCCAACTTTTCAAGGATGCAGACAGAGAAATTTGCAATCGAAGCTATAACGGGATGTCTTCAGAATTCAACTGGCTTTGCAGTGAGCTATTCAGCACGACAAACGGAGCTCGCAGTCATCAGATTCAAAAGGCTGAACGGAAGGTCCGATGAGAGGTGAAAAGAGAAATTCAAAGCAAAAGTGAAAAAGTCAAAAAATAAACTAAGTGTTGGTAAACTGGGCGCCCCCAGTCAAGATAGGCGCCCAACCTTTTGAAGGGTAACAATCCACTTTTTGACAAACGTGTCTCCAGAGGACCCTCCTTCATTCTCCGTCAGCTTCGCAATGAGCACAGCCATCAGTTAATCCGACGCCCGGAGCTTAAGATCCAACAAGGTCATCTGAAGAAGTGAGGGACCTGAATAAATTGGAAAATTTTCTAAGTCTGATGGAAGTGGGCGCCCCAGTTGAACAAGGGCGCCCAAATTTTAAAGCCTCCAAATGATGGAATTTGCAGAAGTAACGTCCAAGAAGGCCTCGCCAAAATCAGTCTGGCTATCCAACGAAACACTCAGACAGTCAGTCCGATCAACGTAGCTCCCGGAATCGAAGATTCACCAGAAGATCAAAGGGAGAAGGAAGAACTTGGAAATCGGAA
>VDFB02155689.1:0-17920 GCA_007258455.2 Sequoia sempervirens
AGATTGAACTTTCGTGTATTGTTCGCTTCTACACCTAATGTGATCTCAAGCAAGAAAAACAAACACAAAATCCTAGAACTGTTTTACTTTTTTTTTTCTATCTACATAAATACTAAATATTAAATAAAATAATGTTAAATGGGATTGCAATCTATATGTATCCTCTGTTTATGTGCCTTGTGCAATTTAAGTAAGAAATACTAATGGAAAGTCATTTCTTTGTATGACTAATCATTTTATTAAATTTTAGTTTGCAATGGGCTAATCAAATGGGAGTCTTAGATAACTCAAAGAAAGATTGCAACTTTTGTGTATCCTCTACTTTTGCACCTCATGCAACTTGAAATGAGAAAAAAAAAACGAGAATCCATATGTTTGTATGATTAGTTAGTGTTTAGATGCACTGGGATAATTAAATGTCTTAAAGTCTTAGATATCTCAAACAAGGATTGTAACTTGTGTGTATCCTCTACTTGTGCACTTTGTGTGACCTAAAGTTAAAAAATAGAAGGAAAATTCTTGTATCTTGAGTCCTTATTTTATGGAGTAAAAGTAAGTTTCACTTCCAATTTCTTTTTGCAATGCTAGTATGAGCTCCATTAACTTAAGTGACAATGAGGAGGAGCTTGGCAATTCAAAAGTTGGTTGTAAATGTTGGGAGAGAAAAAATGGGGGAGCACTCAAAGTAGTTCTGTTGAGAGTGTTGTGAATATTGGCTTAAAAAAGCTTTACATTTTCTTTTTTTTACATTTTTTACAGGTACCATCAATGTGCTCGATAAAAACTTTCATTGATCGTGCAAAAGGAAAACTTTTTGTAACATCTCCAAATTGTGAGGATCAATTGCAGATCCTACTCGAAGAAGATACATCTTCTTGTAGTTACAAAGAGGATTTACATCTTTGTGGTTATAGGTTAGTCATCTTTTTGCATGATCTTCTGAAGGAGAAACTGTATAATTTCCATTTAGATTTTGTGAAAGATCTTTTACTTAATACCAAGAAAATTAAAAATAACTGTGAAATGCCCAAACTCCATTTTTTCTGTTGTTTGTCGTTGCCACTGTGATGTGTATTTTAAAAGATACAGATGTTCATATTTCATAGTTGCTTGTGCTTTCTATATAATTATGTTTTCCGGTCATTGAACATTATTGCCTAATATAGCTCAAAACCAATACATTTTGTCAAAATGAATTTACTCCAAAGACCATGTATTCTTAATAATTTATTGCCAATTGGTTGAATAATAACTATACGCTGTTTCTAAAAAATTTATGTGTTTGGATTTTGGTTGGGAATTGATATCGAAATTCATCATATGTTTTCCAAGATGTTGTGGAAGCTCTTGAATATTGTGCAGCTTCATGTTATCATGCCAATTTTTTTGGGAACCTAGGTATTTTCTTCAATAAAATTGATAAGTTTGGTGCAAACTGTGAAGAGTTAAATTGTCATTTCCCCAACTTCTGACCCTAGTTTCTTCTATCTTCTCTCCTTTCATTTTCTTTTTTTTGGTTCCCCTTCTCCCGTAGTTCTTTTCTTTTAACCCAAATATTTGGTATCATGTGACTATCTTATTATCTCCTATAAATAAGAGTTGTCTTTTCAAGGAAGGATGCCTAGCGTTTGAGTATTATTATAGGAGTTTTCCCCCGTGAAGTGGTCAGTTAAAGGTTCCCTAGAAGTGGTATTAGAGCATCCTCCCAAGCAAGTAAAATTTGAGTTTTTTTCTTTTTGGTTCTATATTCATCGTAATAGCTGGCATATATGGTTTGATTGGAACCTGCCAATGGCATTATATTTTTCACTTATTGTCGACTACTAGTGACTACTAATAGATCAAGTGGGTCTGATATCTTGGAAAAATAGGGATTTTTCCATCACTTACAAATACTCATGGGAACTAAGAGGACCCCCGTGTTTCCATGGCATTAGTGTTGGCGTAACAACTAACACCTCTGGAGTGCAAGTTGGTACGGATAGCTATGCACACTACGCAATGAGTGCTCTTCAAATTAGGAGGGGAAGCTCCCTCGTTGTGCTTGAAAAAAGTACTTAAAAAGGGAAATAAACTAAACTATATCCAGTCTTTTTTGTCTCAGCTGTAAGAGGCACAAGGTTTAAGAAAAACTCTACGTTGCAGCTAAGTATTTTCTGGTTTCGCAAGACTTAACTACAACACTCAAAACTAAGTAACTTAACTATCCAATCCCCTCAAGAATTCAAAGCATGAGGAAACGGAGCGGGAATGATTATCTAACGATAAGCCGGGTACAGAGTCACAACATGAAGGCAAGGTGGCACAACTATCTACTTGTCTGAATAGGCTTATTGGAAACGACAACACACGATAAACCGAGTATAGATTCTCAACTTGAAGGCAAGGTGGCACAACTATCAGCTCAATTTGAATAAGTTTATTATTCACACACATCATACGATAACCAAGTACAGATTCTCAACTTGAAGGCAAGGTGGCACATCTATTAGCTCAATCTGAACGAGTTTATTGAACACAAAACATGAAGGATAGCCAACTAGGACAATAAATTGCATAGGCGAGACACGCATACAATCTACGATCAAACTAGCCACTATATCTAACTAAAGTAAGAATTCACCATTATAATTGCATGAAACCCAAGTGGCATAACAATTCATCACAATAGTAAATACTCATGAACAGATATAGAACGAGCAATATTACAAGCAAGGTAGACACAGCATATATTTCTCTTTCATGCAAAAGTTATGTACAAATGAGCAAAAGCTCTTATTTATAGACATCAAAAGGTGTGGGGAACTCTAAAATCACCTTGAGTCAACTACAGTCTTGCAATGCATGCAAGATTTATTGCTAAACACTAATAAAGTAAACTATACAGTTAACTGGAAAACTACCATCAGTTAACCGAAAACCCTAATCTATGTGGACAATGTGCAAGCATGCACGTCCTTATTGAAAGCAAGTTAATTGGAATACTACCATCAGTTAATGTAAACCCTAAATACAACTCCAAGTGAATAAAGTTGATCTCAGAATAGATATGCATGAGATGAGACAGCGAGTTAACTTGAAAAGATAACACCAAGTTTAACTCCTGTGTGTAATGTCTATCCTGAGAGATGGAACTGAAGTCTACTGGTCGTGATCTCGGCAACCAATCCCTCAACGAGGATTGTTAATTGCATCACGTCTGAGCTCGATACTCTGCCGAAGAATGCTATGCCTGTGTAGCATGTCCTCACCAGCTGTGATTTGAGGACTGAAGTTCACCTCTGCTCCTGGTTGCCTCATCGAACAATGCGACATGATTGTAAGCTGATTAATCTTACAACCAACGGCATCCCCACTGAAAATAGTATGAACGAGTACTTGGAGCTCTGACTATACATCGGTAAGCTCAACATATGCACCACCCTGAATCTAATACTGGCACGGTAAGCGAGATACTAAGGTTCTCACAAACCGGAGTGCACTAGTGACGTGCTCTCTACTCTCAGCCAACTTTGATGCCATTGTTTCCTCTATCTTTGCCTTGAAAGCCAACTGTGTTTTCCAAGAGTAGATAGCCTCTTTATCTTTTGCATCTGTGACTGATTCATATGCCATACTCAGGTGAGCAATCATAATCTCGTCCCGGGGTCTATTAATCGCCATGTCTTGCTCCTCATCCTGGAGACATAGACGGAGCTCTCGTGCATTGTACCGCAACTGATATAGCTCTATAAGCATAGAACGACCTCTAGCAACGAACTCCTCCCATTCCTCCAAACGCTTGCCATATGCAACCAAATGATTAAGTTGGCCCTGTTCTGCTAGAGGCTCAAGCATAGTTTCAACAGTCGCCAAAAACTCAGCGAGTTAACAAAAACTCATGAGTTTTTTTGGCTAGCGAGTTTTCCAGGCAATTGTTCGCCGAAAAAACTTGCCGTACTTTTGGCGAGTTTTTCCAAAAAGTACAAAGAGTTTTTGAAAAAAAACTCACGCGATCTAGAAAATGCCTAGGTAGTCGGCTAAAAAGGCACTTTGAGTTTTTTTTTCATTCATTTGCATGCTCTGCTTTAGAAAAAACACTAAAATGATGTGTTCCATTAAGGTTTTTGTGGCTTTGATGGTCTTAATTTGGGTTTTATTGTTAATGCAAAATGATGTACACCATGAAGGTTTGTGTGGTTTTGGAGGTCTTAATTTGGGCTTGGTGGCGGGGCTCCGCCCCTCGACCCTGCCTTGTATCGCGACAAGGAGCACGCCCAAAGCACTGCCCCAGGACCCCGCGAGGGGCACTGCCCCTCGACCCTCGCAACTGCTAGGGGCACTACCCCCAAACCCCCACAAGGGGCACTGCCCCTTGACCCCACTAAAGGCACTACCCCTCGACCCCATTGGGAGCATTTCCCTCAAACTCCCATTGAATTTATTTGATTTTCTAGGTACTCTCCACTATTTACCTTTAGTTTTACAAAAACAATTTGCTATTTTCATTTTGTTTCAGACTATTAGTTTCAGCGTATTGAGCATTCCACATGAGGCTACGATGTTGTATCTAATTTTCTTTCAAATCAATCAAATATAACAAGACTCAGCTTGTTTCTTCTATGTACTCATTTTATTGACTCATTGGATGCATCTTATCATTGAATTTTGAAAAAAAATGCGTTTTTAATGAAGTTTAAGCAATTTTTTAAGTTGCCGAGTTTTTTGTCGAGTTTTTTCCAAGTTTTTGCCGAGTTTTTTCCATACCTTATTTTCCGGGCTTGGCGAGTTTTTCAACTATGGGCTCAAGCATCGCCGAGAGTGTGGCGGTAACATCTGACCTGTGTACAAGGCTAGAAATATATTGACGAAGCTGTCTGATTTCAGCCTTGAGGGCTGCCTTGTCTTCTCTGTCCTTCAGCATTCTATCCCTGGCACTGTCTGTAGCAACCTGTAGGAGATCAACCTGAGTCTAGCGTGT
Source organism: Sequoia sempervirens (assembly GCA_007258455.2). Lineage (NCBI taxonomy): Eukaryota > Viridiplantae > Streptophyta > Pinopsida > Cupressales > Cupressaceae > Sequoia > Sequoia sempervirens. Next base: position 4,961 of record VDFB02155689.1, read on the forward strand.
ACTACGACCAAGGTTGACTGTGATAACCTCAAAGTCCTGAGATTCCAACTCATCCAAGCTCTTACCTTGTGGAGGTATAGCAGTCTCGATGATGATCTCCATATCAGTATTCCTCTCCACGTGGACCATGTTCTTAATCCTCTTGTTTGGCACATCTTGGTAAACATGATCCAAATCTGAATGATTAAGGACATAGGATGGCTGCCTCCTCTTCCTTCCCAGTTGAGCTTCAATCCAAGACTGGTCTCGGCTAATGCTACTGGAAAGATCTGTACTAGCAACAGGAGGCTCTAACGAGAGTGAATATGTAGAAGAGCTGCTGCGAGATGTGGAGTCTAAATCCAATTCGATATGAATCGGGACTGGTGACTGCTCCGAAACTGGTATAGGAACTTGAGGTTGAACCTCGGGCATTGGCGGACTTTGAACTGGCCTCTGAACTAGCTCTATGACCGGTTGTCTGACAGGGTCCGTGTGTGTATCAATAGCAAGCACCTTTCCTTTTGAATTGTTTGGCACTTGACCTTTCTTGGGAGGGTTACTCCTCTTCTTCTATTTGGGTTTCGACGAGGAAGGTAGCGAAGGATCCACCACTGGCGGCTCTGCTCTAGGCACACTTACCCTCCTAGTCTTCTTACTGTTGAAGTAAAGTATACTGTTTTGAATAACTCTACTTGACCTCTCTTTTACTGTTGCGTACTCCTCGGCATACCAATCAACTGCTGGCAGCCGCTGTGTGTCAACCTGCTCTCTGAAAAACTGAGGAAGAACTTCTCCCTCACCATCTGATAAACCTCCCACATCTTCTGACAAGAATACAAAAATCTATGAGAGAGAGAAGCGGCCGTAGCTACATTTGCAGACCTCGAAGTCATCCACACAATTTTCCCAATAGTCTTCCATGGAAGGCTTATGATATGCGCGACCACCGAGGCAAGCTGTGTAATGACCCCAAGGATCATAGGCACGTACCTCAACAAGATACTTGAGATAATACCTCTCTAGCTCCTATCTTGCAGCTTTGGCATCAACTGTCGTCTTGCACCAAAATATTCCAAACTGAAAAGGAAAATTGGCAGCTGGTTTATGCTTGCGACACAAATGACAATGAACATCATGCAACTGCCTCAGGAACTCCATAAAAACTGTTCTATCCGAAGGATAGCGTGAAAGCATAGCTGGATTTCTTGTAAATCCATATACTCGGATATAGGTGTATGTTGGGAACTGAATGAACCAGTCTGCCCAACCATCCATCGCTGCTCTAGCAACTGCCGAGATATGAACGTGCAACTCCCGGTCCAAATTTCTCACTATATAAGTCAAGAAAGCCTTGTGAACACGCTTGAAGTGACGTTTAGCCTTAGTGAACTCAAGCTGATTGTGATAGTGATAGACTTTCTGAACACTGAGAATGCCAACGGTGTTTAACCCTCGGAACTGACCCTAATAGGCGATCAAGTACACAAGGTAAGAACACATGTGAAACTCGTGGGCAACTAGGAAACTGATGATCTACTTGTGGATAACATCGCTGATGAAGGATGCCCAGTCATAATGCTCCTGCCCAGATATGATGCAACCAATGATGTAATACATCCAAGGTTGGAAAACATTTGCATGTGAATGACCTAAGACACGATTCAAGAGTGTAATTAGAATCACATACTCATCCTTGTACTCACCACGACCCACATTGTTTGGCAATTTGTTCTTCGCTTGCTTTAACCATCGTTCTGCCATTTTGCTTTGGCACTTGTCCACATCAGCATTGAATGCATGCTCGCACTTCTCCATAGAAATAACTAGACTGTTCGCGTGCTGAGGGATACCAAAACGTCTAGAGGCTTAAGACTGCAAATAACTCGTACATCTACTGACACTATCTCACGAGTAGCAGAGTTGTAATGCTTAATACAAGACATCACGAACTCAATACCATGAGCGGAGATAGGTATGGAAGCGGCCTCCAGTAACCCGGATTGTTGAATATTTTGAATAATCGAATCTCTGATTTTGACTAGATCTAGGACTGCCTCTGGCTACACCTTATGGAGATTCATCTCAACTATCCCGATGAAGTCGTGAGTAAGGACTGATTTGGTCCTGTATTCGAGCTAAGTGTACTACATTTTGAAAAACTCGCCCGTTGACTGTGAACTTGACTATGTTCTGACAAGATTTCTGGAAAGCTAAAAATAGCCTATTGAAGGTTATTTTCGGCAAAAAATATGAGATATGGGTTTTGTCCATAAAAAGATTCTAAGACAACCCAAAATGTCAGAAATTGGAAAATCTGACTTCTACTCGACCATGCAAAGAATTTTCAGTTGAGAAAATTAGAAACTCGAGAACTGATGCTCTGGAGTTAAAAATTCCTAAAAATTCAAGCACATGAATTTAATTCAAGGAAGCTATATAGAAAAGATCCAGATGATTAGACTTGCCAAAATTTGCCAATTTCAAGAACATACAAATTGAAATTTGAGAGAATTTTGAGAATCAGAGAGGAGAAAAGACGTTTTTTCTATTTTCTTCTGTTAAAATTGCCCCCTGTTCTTCAAATTTGCTGATGAATGTGAACTGGCACCTGTAAAAGGAATTGTTTGATGAAATTGATTTTAATTGCTGATAAAATTGCCCAACATGTGAAGAAAGTCGCCTTTGCTCTAAAGAAATACGAATTTCTTTAAGCTGGATGAGTGTTTAATGATAGGTGCCATGAATAAATAGAGAAAATTCACACCATAATGCTAACTACAAGATTTAAAAAGCTCGACTAAAATAGAAAGCTTTTGATTGGACCCCTCCAGTTCGAACTGAGACTGACTTGAAGTCCGAAATAAAAATAATAATAAAAATATTCATCATGCAATTTGAAAATCCAGCACAAAGAGGCGCCAATTTTAGAAAATCGCCCTTTAATGCTCAAATATGCAAAAATAAATATTTAATATTATTTTAATCAGTTGACAAACCGCGTTGAGCTCTAGGATGGATTTGGCGAACTTCACTGATTTCGAAAAGTCCTCATTTGTCCTCATAGGCGTCCATTTGCTCATGATATTACGTTTTTTATTAACTTCTTACTTTGTAGCTGACTACAAAGTTACAACTGGGCATATTCAACACTGATTTTCAGGTGATTGGGTGATGCTGAGATTGAGCAGGAATATTCATTGCGAAGCCTACAGAGCAAGGAAGAAATGTCTTGCTGGGAGTTATCACTGCAAAATCCATCATTTAACACCTCAAAAAATTAGGCGCCCTTGATTAAATTGATTTTTAGACACCAGACTTAGTCGTTTTTCCATACTACCATTTGACACTTCAACTAACTGCTGACAATGAACGGTGAACCCTATTGACTGGATGATAGGCTCACTACGTGACTAGAGGTATTCCGCATCCAATGAATATACGCAAGGCACCTGAAAGTTGCATTAAGGACCCCAAAAGCAAGGGCACCCCTGGCCTAAAAAGGTTCAAACACCATTTTGACAAAAGTACAACTCTCAACCAGATGCCCTACTTTGACCTCTGATAGTGGGAGTTGGGGTGGCCTGATTCGTGCACCATCTGTCTCAACGCGTAGCCAGAAGGACCTACGAGAGATGTCTCTAGAGGCAATGAAGCAAGAAAACTGCTTCTAAGACCTCAAAGAGAAAGGCACCTTTCCCAAGATGGAATATACGACCAGACTTGGCCATTTTTTGAGCTGTCTTTGTTTTTCAGTATTTTGTAAAGACCTCGAACATACGAGCGTTTGCCAAATCCCAAAGGCTAACGGTTGGGCTCATTGGATAGCTGGAGTAATTGTGCACAAGTCTCGTTAAGACTATGAAAGCAAATAACACCATCTGACAGGCCTAAAGGTTGGGCGCCCCTGGCCTACAGAGGCTATAGTGAATATTTCATGTTTCTCCACCCTCTAATTTACGTGCCTGGTAGAATCTCTGCCACGATCTTTCAGAATATCGGATTGACAGGCTAGTGCATTGTGAAACCGGACTAGAGTAGCACAGATGTCATGAAGACCGCATCTATAATTTCAATCATCGCAGGGGTCATTTTGAAGGGCACCCCTGAGCTACAGGGGCGCAATTTCACCATTTGAGAAATTTCTGTGATATGAAGTTTCCTTGTAATCTCATCTTCTAGCCCTGATTGCCGAAGCTCTGGGTCTCAGATGTTTGCATTCGGTAGCTCGTCGGATAGCCAGACTAGTTGTGAAAAGATTAGATGTATCAACAATCAAGAATAACAGAATTTGAACCTCCATTAAAGAGGGCGCCCCTGAGCTAGAGGGGCGCAAAAGCTGAAGAATGACAAGCTTCTGCAATTTGCAACCTCTAGAATCCTCAACTTTTGACGTCAGTTGCCGGAGCTACAGACCTCGGTTAACCTCGCAGGATAGCTCATCGGATAACTGGGGTAATTCCGAAGAGATTGACAGTGTTTATGAGCACATGTCACAAAATCTGGGCCTTCAAAGAGAAGGGCGCCCTTGGGCTACAAGGGCACAATTTTGCTTTTGCCTAAGAAATCTTCATAAATTGATCACTGAAATCTTCGTCTTGGTCACTGAAATGACCATGCAAAGGTATAATTGTTGTTGTGAAATGCTCCTCCATCGTGAAATGCCTCGTTCTAAGTCCCTGATTCAGGTTTTGATCAACAGGTACTGCTTTTGACTGACATAACACTGACCAAACTCCATGCTTGATATTGCCCAAAAACTGTATTTGACATCATTTTAGTAAGGTTTAAACTCTTTTAAGCAAAATGCCTTGATGAAGCAAAAAATTTGGTTTGGGTACAACACAACCTTTGAAATTCATGTCCCCATCCCTAATTGTGTTTTCAAAAGGGTAGGATGGGAGGGGACACCATGTGGCCATCGCCAAATTTTCATGAGATGTGTATAGAAGATCCAACACATCAAGGGGATGTTTGGCTGTCCTCGAGATGGTTGGGGATGTTTTGAGACATCCCTCAATTATCTTAACTCTTAGGAATGTCCAGGCATCCTCAACATGAAAAGAAAAATGTTGTGGGCATGTGATTCCTATGACAGGGTTTGCGAAATTTAATCCATAAAGTTTGAAATCTAAAAAACCCTAAAAAAATTTGAAGACAAAGTGGTGGCTGCTGCTTGTAGCATCCAGAGCCCAAACTATCGTGTTCATTATTGAGCATATAGTAAGTTTGGCACTTATGTGGATTCGTTGAAGTAGAGATGAGTGATGACTACAAGCAACAAGGTTATCACGGATGTTGGAGTCTCATTTGTGTACGGTCTGAGCTCAACTTTGAGGCGAGAGTCGAGACATTGCAAGCCTACATGAGATGGCTGCAGGAAGTGGAAAAGGTAGCATCATATTCCTATTGTTATTTTAGGTTTTGTTTTTTCTTTATGTTTTTCTGTGTAGTTTGTCTTTACAAAATAAATTGTGTTCTTAGTTATGTTTTTTCTTTTCACCGTATAGTAGTAAAATGTGTAAAGCTTTTTATCTTTAACTTGTTTTTATTTATTTTATTTTTTTAATAAAATTTAATACATCAAATTTTAAAATATTTCAATTTTTTTAATAAAATTTAATACATTAAATTTTAAAATAATTCAATTTTTTATATTTTTTAAATATTAAAATTCAATTCATTAAATTTGATATTTTAAAATATTTAATTTAGATTTTTAATTAACATATACAAAATATACGTTTATGCCGTTCATGGTTGTCATGTCCCCATTTTTTGACGAGCATCAGAGTTCGTAAGATTGGCCTATCAGGAGACCCTCGTAGGCTGATAGAGTGGTTAGAGGGTCGTTTGGGAGCTTGGCTCAGCTTCAGACAGGCAGTGTTGATCAATTGGCTTTCGTTTGGGCTCGATCGGAGACTTCTTGCAGAGTTGCTATTTTTAGCAGTTCCTGGCAGGCAGTGTGGGACCCCTGCTATTTTTAGCAGTATGGATTTGGCAGCGTTCAGGATCACTTCAGAGTTCGTCAGCTTCAGACGGATCAGTTATCGGATGAGTAACGAGGGAAATATTAATATTTAATTGCATTAATTAAATATTAATTAATTAAGGATTATAATATAAAGTTATAATTTTAAATTATAACTTAAGTGATTCTTTTTGAGGAGGCGCCCATCATCAGAAAGGGGCCAGTTATTAATTATAATTCGTTATAATAATTTGGCTGAGAACTATGGGAAAATTAAAAGATTAAAAGTTGAAATATTTAAAAAGTCCCTATCTTTAAGGAAATCGCACTTTTCAGCAATATAGGGCATTTGCCTTGGGAATTGAGCCATTATGACATTTTATGGATTAAAAATTGACCAGTCTTGCCAGAGAATGGAGACCTTAGGGTTTGAGTTCGAAATTCTTGGAGAACGAGCCATCTCCATTGAATCAGTTCAGAGGGTGTGAGATATCACCTGATTTACTGCCAGTTGTGAGATTTCTTCATCCAGAAGAAATTACAGAGCTTCAGAGAATTAATTGATCTTCAGAGGTTATCTATTTATAGAGTTTTCAGAGAGCTTATTCTTTCAGAAGGCAATCAATCATCAGGGCGCACCATTCCAGAAGGTTTATTCTATTGTTATTCTGGAGGTTTCGAAAGAGGGCCGTACAAATTCATTCATTGCTGCTCAGCCGTACCTTTTCACAAGCCATACTGTCTTTTTCAAGGTTATTCTGAGGGTTTTGACTTGCAGAGTCATCCAGAGGAACTATTAAGCTGAGGCGCCAATCACTGTACTTTCTGGAGGTCTTCCATAAATGAGCCGTACTTTATTAATAGATGCTGTTGTATTTCTGGCCGTACTTCTGACAGGCCGTACCAGCTGAAAGGGCCGTATTTCTCCAATCAAGAGAAACGCCTACCTTCTGACTACAAATCTTTATCTCCTTGGAGCGCTGGGGTTGCTGGAGGCATATGAGATCATTAGACTGGAGGAGGAACAAATACTTGTTGCAGCCGTACCACATTTACCAGAGCATTAATTGCTGTTTCAAAAAAATCAGGTTTCAAATATTTGTCGCCTTTTACCTTGCATGTTATCAGATCCTCATTGTAATAGTTGCAGAAGAATAATACATGAATTGGCTTCAGTATTTGTGTTAGGGTTTGATATTTACGGAGTTAAATAATCTTAATAGAAATTATTCTTAATTTATTGTAAAATCGCATTTCTACATATTCTATGCAAAAACGTCAAAAAAACCTAGAATCATCAGAAAGGGGCCAGTTATTAATTATAATTCGTTATAATAATTTGGCTGAGAACTATGGGAAAATTAAAAGATTAAAAGTTGAAATATTTAAAATTCCCTATCTTTAAGGAAATCGCACTTTTGAGAAGAATAAAGGTTTTGCATTGGGATTTGAGCCATGATGACATTTGTGAATTGAAAATTGATCAGTCTTTGCCAGAGAACAGAACCTTAGGGTTTGAGTCTCGAACGCATTGGAGAACGAGCCATCTCCAGTGAGAGCGATTCAGAGGATGTGAAATAACATCTGATTTATTGCCAGCACAGAGGTTTCTTCATTCAGGAGGAATCACAGAGCTTCAGAGATTATTAATTTACAGAGCTTCAGCATCTTTATTCATTCAGAAGACCTTCTATTCTCCAAGGCGCCTATTTTTTGTTATTCTGGAGTCTAGGAAAGGGAGCCGTACAAGTTTAATCATGACAGCCGTACTTTTGTACAGCAGGGCCGTACTTTCATTAAAGCTGTAGCTTCTCAGTTGAAACAGTCTTCAGTGTTTGCATACAGAACATATTGCAAATCCAGTCGCTTGTCCTTATGGATGCTGGAAACTTTATTGAGTGCCGCACTTCATTCATTAATTGCTGATCATCATCAGGCCGTACTGCTGTGTACCAGGCCGTACCAGCAATAAAGAGGCGTGTTCTTTGCTCTGGGAAAAACGCCTATCTTCTTACCTTCTCTCTTCTTCACCTTGGAGCGCTAGGGTTGCTGGAGGCTTTGGAGATCATCAGACTGGGGGAGATCACAGATATTCTATTGCAGCCGTACCATTACCAGTCATTTATTGCAGCAAGATGAAAAAACCAGGTTTAAATAAAATTCTTCTTTTGTTGCATTCTATCAGATCTCTATTGTAATCATTACAGAAGGTTAATAAATGGTCTGGTTCCAGTATTTGCACTAGGGTTTGTTGTTTACGAAGTTGTATGAATTTTATAGAATTTATTTGCTATTGCATTAAAATCGCAATTTACCCTTATTGCACAAAAATCTCAAAAACAAGCAAAAAAACCAAAACGTCTGAAAAGATTCAGAAAACTGTCAGAGACAGAAAAAAGGGAAACTAGGGTTTCTACAATGGTATAGTGTGATGGTTAAATCGCGGCATTGTTGTTGTGGCCACCAAGGATTAAACTTCCACTAGGCCATTGTGACCATGAGCATTGTGCCCTCATTGATTCATTGTGCTCATGGGTTTGAACCTTCGCGTTGATGTTGTTGGCGTTCATCATGTGACTTAGTCTTTGCATATGTCACATGCGAGAACCCTGGTGGTTCTCTGTTCAAACCCTAATTGATTTTTTGTCGTTTTTGCAATTTTTGGTTTTTTTTGTGATTTTGAAGGTTTTTTGACAAAAATGTAAAAATGCGATTTTGCTTATAAATGCAAATAAATTCAAAATAAATTCTAGAAATCAATATAGGCCTAGTTTTTGATCATAAATGATAGGCGTTGCATTATATTTCACTTCCAAGAATTTTACAATAGCCAGTTGCAGAGTATGAAGGAAATACAGATTATTAAATGAGAAAAACCTGATTTAAAATGGCGGCTGCAGCTGATTAAAGAATGTACGGCCAGAATGAATGAAGATTCCTCTGAGCTCCAAGACCAACGCACAATCTCAGTTGACCAAAGCGCCCAATAACCCCAAGCCAGAAGCTGAGAAGGGGAGGCGTTCCTCTGGGAATGAATATGTACGGCTCCTGCTGGTACGGCCTGTACAGCAGTAATAATGACAGTACGGATTCCTTGAAACTCGTGCCAAAACACTGATGAGTGGTGATGGATGAAGTCGCCTCTGAAAGGAAGTAAATATCTCTGCTGAATACTGATGAATCTCTGTCTGATTCAATGATTATGCTCAATCTGTGACTTCTGGATGAAATCACCAAGTGCAATCTTCAGCTGGTATCTCACAGCCTCAGTATGCCTGATCTCTGAAGAGGTTACGTTCTCCAGAAACGATGTTTGCCAGAAACCCTAGGGTTTGCAAACTCCAAAGCTCAGATGCTCCGAAGACAAAATTGAATAATAAACAAGATAGTTCGATTTTGCCTGTGAAGAGTAATATATTCTCTCTTGAAAAGTTCGACCTAATTCTTCATTAAAATAATCATTTAAATAAATGATTTAATTTTCACTTTTGAACTTAGGAAAAATGATTAAATAATTGGCGTCCACTTTTAATGAGCATTAAATACTCATTAAGTCACATTATAATAATATATTATAATGTATAATTAAATACTTTATAATTGAGCCAATTAATTAAATATTTTAATATTTCAATAAAGTGACTTTATAATAAAGTCAAATTACTAAATGTTAATAACCCGTGAAATTACTCTTATTTCTCGATCAAAATCAACCATCTATTTGGTAGGTCGAATCTGGTGATAAAGTGCACCGAGGTGCCAGAAATAGCAGCTTCGCGGCTTTAACTTTCTAAAGGCCGAAAGTTCTCTGAAGAAGACTCACGGAAGGTCTGAAGTGTTGGCGTGGTTTTGAGACGCACCAACCGCGAAGATTTCTGGTCATGTGGACTCTATTCTCTCTTGATCAAAGTATTCCGCACGCTAAGATTGCCAGAAAGTTCGTGCGTTCAACTCCAAGGTTCCTTTAGTGCGAATAGGCTCGGTTTGGCTTGATGTGATATTGCTGGTATGTCAAGGGGACTTACGTAGTTGTTCAGACTTCTCGCAGTTAGCAGTTGATATGTAATTTGAAGGGGATTCTTACGTGCATGATTTGGCAGTGTGTATCCTTTTCTAAAACTAACAAGAAGTATGCTGAAAGTAAAAGGGAAAGGGCCTAAGAAATTTGTACTCTATTCTAAATGCAAGGTATGTGGGGCTTCGTCTCAATAGACTTCAACCAGATTTCACCTAGCCTCCGTCGGACAGCCTCAGCAAAATCGGTGCAATCCTCAAAGGGGATAGCAAAAGATATTCAAGTTATAGTTTAACATACGTACACCATCAGAACAACGCATATAAGTATGTAAGCCATAACCGAAGTCAAGCACAAGATAATGTCCAGTTGACCACGCAAGGCAGACTTATCATCAACAAGCCGCTAGTGGTATGGAATAAAATGAAGCTATCTCAATGAAACACCACACACCAATGTAAGCTACTTGCATGAATTTAATCTACTTGGATACGAAAGGAACAAGAAACCTTGCTAGCATTTCATGACAAGACAAATTCCATCATCAATGAAAAGATCTATTATCACAAAATGTGTTACACAACAGTCTCTTCATAAGTTTTCAAAGGGAAAACTTTCTCTCTTCTCCAAATTATGCAAAATGCTCTACAATCTAGCTCTAACTCTATCTCAATTCTAGCTCTGATCTAATCTCTGATCTCTAATTTCTAATTCTAATGCCTTACAAATGAGGGGGACTCCCCCTTTTATAGCTAGCCAAGTCTCAAAAGACGGCTAGGGTTACAATTAATAGAGTGGCCAGAATCGTGCCACCTCAGCCCTAACCCTAAAAACTGCCAGAATAGGGAGTGGTACATTAAATGAATCAAAGATTCCCACTCACTCCCAAAATAGCAAATGCAATAAATGCTCCATACTCAGTCTTCTAGAAGATCATCGTCCAGTAGTGTGTTCCCATTAGCCTTCTCTCTGACTGCCAACTCAACAAATCTGCTAAGTACGGCCTCAACCTCCTCAACTGAAATAGATGGAACACAATCTAACTGAAACTCTAACACTGTAACTGAGTGCTCGTGCCTCGTACAAGATTTTCTCCAAGCAGCCAATGAGTCCTGCGTGTTCTGGATCAAAGTGGAGAATGTAGCAGTATTTTCAAAGTCATCTTGTATGAAGGTCTTAACATCTGCGAAGAAGGGAACCAGCAAACCCCTCAAATTATCAAAACTTATCTCCTCTGGACTCAGCCGCCTAGCGAATATGGCCTCGAAGGTATTCTGAACTCCATCTATAATATTGGCCATGGCCTTGTGAATCCTGGCTGAATCCGCCTGTGCTGCATCGAAGAAGCCACGCCCTGTGATAGCCGAAGAATACCACCGAGAGAAATCATATCGGTCATTACGTGAATGACACCTCCATCAATCAGCAACTGCAATGGCGCATGCCTCAACGCCTCAAGACGCTGGATCACCTTACTCTGATAGATAGAGGCATCGCCCCAAGCATGATCCACCGCGTCCATCCGTGCCAAAATAGTAGAGGCCTGCTGAAAGGCAAAGGCAAGGTCCTCCATAAATTTCTCTGTCTCAGCACGAACTCCGGTGACCCATTTATCTGCCTCCTGTGCCATTCTCCCCAACTCTACTAAGCCGATGATCGACTCCCTAGGAATATCTGCTGGAGGCTCTATCACTGGTACATCCTGCCCTCGGGAACGGGACAACTGCTGAACATATCCAATCAAGGCCTTGTGTTCTCGTTTCAACTTCTTATATTTCCCTTCTTTCTTGAATAACCTATCCTTGAGGGCGAGGAAGGAGTTATCACACTCCTCAACAATCTGAGCACCAGTAGGGCGTCCCAAATCCAAAGTGGTGACCACATAATTTTCAGGAACTGCTTCATTCCGGTCACACTCAACTCGTGGGACAGCTAAGTGAAGAGTACGAGAGCCACCCTCATCAGTGGAAATCTTCGAAAACTTTCTTGCCTTCTTCTTCGGTGGAGGTGCACTGATCCGGTTCAAGAACTCTTCCATCTCAACCGCTGGATCAAGCTCCTCACTCGGGCTTCTTCTCATTCTATCTTTAAGCCAATCGGGCACCTCATATAGTATATCAAAGGGCTGCTGCTCCTGTGCCTCGACTTCTCTAACCTGTTCCACTTCTTCCTCATTCTGGCGAGGCTCATTGTCCTCGAGTGGCTGAGTGTCACCTGACACTATATCATCATCGTCGCCATCATTCATGGCCGCCTCTATCTCCTGCTGAAATTGAGGGTCAGTAATAGTCCCCTCATCATCCTGCTGATCAAGCCTGACAGGTACATTGGCACTCTGGCCAATTGACTCCCTCTGTGGAGGCTAGATATCATCATTGTACTGCCGGTGCTGATTCAGCAACCCTCGATCAGCAAATAAAGACACCTCGTATGCTTGGAAGCGTGTCTCAAAGTGCCTCTTGTAACTTCGTGGAGGTTAAACGAACTATTTCTTTCTTTCTGGACTCAGGACCCCGTGTGATCTGTTTCTTCCTTCCTGTGGTGGGTGTCCTGTGATCTCCCATCAAGTTGTAAGTCAAAGCAATTGACCTACCTTTCAATCTGCTCACTCGCCTATCGACCCATGCCCTGGTGAATGTCATAACCGGGATAGAGAGAGTATCAAGGTCGGCAACCTCGGGCTCTGACCAATCAATAGGCGGAAGTGGAGTGTCCCGAACAGCTGCATAGTCTGGATGAACAACATCCATGTCCTCATTAACCTGGTCCGGAACCGGAACTACCTCACACTCCCTGATCAGAGTAATCGGCAACCTAGAGAACATCCTCTTTCTCACTTCAATCTCATCAATTGCATCAGCCCAATAATCCTCAATGGTGGCCTTGTGTTTGAATTCCTCTGACAACACCCAGTTGATGTTATAGTGCGGGTCATAGTGTTGTCTACTAGTGTGATATGAGAAATGATAAAATTGAAGCTCACTTTCAGCTTCTC
>VDFB02155690.1:0-17683 GCA_007258455.2 Sequoia sempervirens
TCTTTACATTGTTTATTGTAAATACCAATATGATAGACTTAGATTATTATTGACATGGAAAAAAAACTTAGGGATATAAATATATCGTAGAGGAATTTGAAGGAACCTTCTATCCAATTGGTGGATTCATATACAATAGTTCAAAGCAGAATTCAAAAGTCAACTATCTCAGATTATTGTTCATTACTCTCAATATCGAATTCACTATATAAAGACCACAGTGTAAGAATTGTTGATCAACTCTCCGTAGGAGCCAATGATGATTTGCAACTAAAATAACTTTCCACACAAGAAAGAACCAAGGGAAATGCTATGAAGCTAGAGAATTCATTAGATGCATAAAATGAAATTGATACAATATACAATGAAGATACCCTTTTTATAGAGACAAGGATGAAACTCTAGACAAAACCATAGGATAAAAGTTAAGATCATGACAAGTGTCTTAATCCTTTGATGTGAGACACAAAAACTAAATGACCTATGTAAGCTTAAGTGTTTAAGTATGAATGAGACCTAATAGGAAACTAGTTAGGTAATATACCATGTGTACACCAACATCCCCTACTTGAGTGCAACTTAGTGAGTATGGAAATTCATGCAAAAATGCAAGGATGCATGGATGGGTCCCAACAACAAGGCCATGCTAGATACCCATGTACAAACAAATCTCTCACTAGTGAAGTAAAGGAGAAAAACTTAGGAAAAAAACTCTCTCCAAAATAAAGAAAAGATGCAAACAAAAATGTACAATTGATGGAAGGAAGAACTCAACATGACCCCTTGAGTACTACTTTTGTCACCAATGTACCCCATATAGGAGAGAAAGAGAGACTATATATCCCCCCCATAACATGTAATCTCTTGCAATGAGGGTTGATGCTTATCAAAGGATGATGAAGGTCTAAGAACAAAAAACAATATTCCTCTCCTTGGGAAGAAACAAAACCAAGTATAGATGCAAGATATCTCCCTATGAAGGAAGAAAGATCATGATATATGATGATGTTGATGTCTTTGAACTTTGCTCAATGTTGCCATGTTGTTATGAAAGTATGCCACAATCAAATTAGGTACAAGCCCAATTAATGAGAAGGTGACAAAGTTGGACCATGTGGAGACAAATGAAGAACAAGATCCAAAGATGAAGATGTTGTGACAAACGTTTATGGGACCATCATGAAAGAGGAGATGGATGCCCAAAAGTGTGTCAAATTTGTAAGATGGGACTCACAAAACCAACCTGTAATATTTGTCAAGTATTCATCACAATGTACCAAATCTAGAAGACTATGATATACTTGTTGCAAACAATCACTCAAAGAAACAAGCGATGGAGATGATGTGATCTCAATGTATGTCATCCAAATACATTAGCCATATCATGATGGTACATGATGTGAATTTGCTAATGTTGGAATTCAAGAGGCCTCAAAATTAGGATAGCAACTCAAATGTAAATAAGATGAAGCCTTTAAATTTAGATTAGGAGTCATAGAAGCCAAAGAATCAATGGATGTCTCTGTAGGAGGAGAAGGAGCATTAGGAGAAGCCTCAATGACATCACAACTATCAAGACCTAGCAAATAATCAAGCTGCTCTTTTGTATCATTGTCATATGGTAAATTATCGCAATCATCAAGGCTTACAAGACTTTCTATAATAGGATCGTCTAGGAATGGAGATCGATGTGGGCCTCCATTGTTCTCCCAACTTTTCGTCGTAAGAGTGTGTGGACACTCAGTATGTGAGATGGATTGTAGTGTCAAAATCAACACTACTTCCAATCAATCTAAGGACCATTTTTGTTTACCAATGCTATCGTTTGGTTAGGTGTGCCTAATTCAATGACAATTCCATTGAGATAGGGCAAGAGATGAAGCCACCTGAGATAATTCAGGTTGCCATCTTGCCAAGTTTGTAGTTCCCTTTGTTTAAGGTGATTACAAAAGGATGAATTGTAAAAACCATGATTTTACAATGATATACTCCTCATATACAAATTAGAGGTCAAAACATGAGAAATTGAAACCCTCCCAAAATAAATGGTCCCATATTTTTTAAAATATCCAAAGTACAATTAAAAATAGAGAGACTGATTTTAGACTGAAATAATAGGTACTTGGGGCAAAATCAAGAAAAACTAGATTGACAGTTACAAAGTACACAAAACCAGCTTTTCCATGCCTTTTTGTTTGTGAAAATCTGATACTATTTGCCCAAGTTATGGTTCTCGGAAAAAAGGTCCTCCTTGGGCAAGCAATAGTAGGCACTATTTCGGCAGCCCTATAGTGGTGTAACTGTCTTTGGCTAAGTGGCAGTGGTTGAGGAGTGAAGGTCAGGCGACAATAGTTAGTTGAGGACAGGGTGAAGATGGCATTGTGGGGGGCTGTGGTAGAGTTGAGCAGAGCTAGTGGAGTGGTAGGATGGAGGTGGCGTGTCAGCAAGATGTAGTACCCTTGGTTTGGGAATAATTAGGGTCCTTAAACTTTCTGCCCGTTAAACTTGTTCCAAGTTGCTAATAGCCTAATATAATTGGGGGTTTATAAAAACTTGCTTGTAAACCTTGTGTCATTGATGATGTCATTGTGCCTTCTCCCAAATCTTATTGACTAAGGCGTTAGGGATGACATAGGCTAAATATTTCCTATGAGATTTCGATCTTTTGTAGATTACGATTGTATAGCAATAGTGGACAATTGTCTGATGACTAAACGGTCATACAAAATTGTAAAGATTTTGTACAATTGTGTGGACATTTTCTTGCAAGAGTTTGCAAACCCCCCAAAAAAAAGCTTATAAATTTTTTGATGCCAAACCTATTGAGTTTTATATTGATATATAGGTTTTTGGGCCCTCAAAGCTCAACCATTAGGTTTGTTTTGCACCAAGATGCATTGCTTGAAAGCTCTTCTCCAAAACACTCCAAAAAGAGGGAAGAGAATTTGTAAATTTAGAGCTTTGATACCATATAAGAGTTGTTGATCAATCCCACAAAAGCCAAGAATCACCTACAGCCAAAACAACCTTTACACAAGAGAGAAGCAATGGAAATACTATGAAGCTAGAGAATTCATTTGATGCATAAAATGAAACTAGTACAATATACAATGAAGAAAACCTTGTTATAAAGACAAGGATGAAGCCCTAAGACAAACTAAGATCACGACTAGTGTCTTAATCGTATGATATAAGACACAAAAAGAAAATGACCTAAGTAAGCTTAAGTATGTAAGTATGAGTAGGACCTAATAGAAAACTAGTTAGGTAATATACCATGTTCACACCAAATGCAAAGAACCTTTTTCAGATTGAATGCATGCAGCTCACAAATCCAAAATTTAAAACTAATATATTGGATCAATGATCCAATGTTCTAATATTATAAGGTCACTCATTTTATAGATTTTCTAAGAAGTTAGATTTCAATAGGATTCAAATCAGATAATGGATTTAAAAGAGTTTGGAAATATTTTCACAGCCTACAAAATGTAGAGTGCTAAACTATGTTAGGAAAGGTATCTCAACTTTTTATCCTAATGTGAAGAACAAAAAAAAATCAATTTTTGGGCTATATAGTTAGATTTTGGCCCCCAAAAATGTTGAAACAAGCCTTAATCAGACCAACTGGGTTATGGAGATATTGAGCTCTTTAAGACCTTCAATTTAGAAAAAGGGGCTCATCATTATCCCGAATCAAAAGTTATGGCTTTTGAAAGTTAGGCCCCCCACATCAGAAATGTAAGAGCATCTATGATGCATAAGAGAGTTGTAAGAGGGAGTTACATTTGTTTAGCAATGTAGGATGCATGTTATGACACATCATTAGACATCTTTGAATGGAGCTGATGGAGCACAAGTTGGTGAGTGGATCATGATGAGCTTATGATAGGTGTAAGGAATATACTCTCTTTAGTTTGTGGTTTCATCTTGGGATTTGGGTGTTGTATTTTGACTAGGAATTTGAGTGCCACGTTTTGGATGATTTTAGCTCATGGTTTCCTAATTATCATTTGTTGTTTTCATGTATTGCTTTTCCTATTTATTGGGTGGTTGAGATGGAGGTTTCACAATGAGTTTTATAGGTATTGTTATATTGCTAGAAATGTTTCAAATTTATTGTTGGTGATATTTTTGAAAACGCTTAGACTTGGCAAGCGTATTGTAACTATTGATTACTGTAATTCTATTGAGTTGCTTTGGATTGGGGGTTCTTGCTTGAAAAGTTTTTCCCCACGTAAATTATTGTGTTGTAGTATATTGCTTTTTTGTTTATTTTCTTGTAATTGTATGATCAATTTATTTTTTGCACATACCTCTTCTCATAGATTAGTATAGGAAGTATATTCTGCACCTCTGCTTTCTTTCAAATTGGAAGTCATTCATATAATGATGAGAGTATAAGAAATAACCGAGGAATTGAAACAAAAAAACAACCAACCATATAAAAGGTGGTAGTCATCCAATAGAGGGAAAATTTTTTCTGGCCCCAGAGAGCAAGAAAAAATGGATCACAAAAGGAGACTTCAACAGTATTTTTCTATAAATTGGTTCAAAACCATCAAAATATCAATGGCGAATCCCAACTTTGTTTCCCTGATTGTTACATTTTGTAACGGGTCCTAAATATATCATAACCCATGCAACAAAATGCTTCTATAATCCATTCCAAGAGGATCAGTGAATTCAAAACCTGGACCAAGATAAAGAAGAGCTTCTCAGGCATATTCCATAGTCATAGAAAGGAAGGATAATAAAGTAGTCACCAAAAAACTCAAGGAAGATAAATTGGAGTGGAGTTTATCCTCTTTCAACAAGGATATATCATTAGGGCATGGAGAATTCTCTATGCATTTCTATTAGACATCTAGGAATATAATCATAGATGAACTGCTAGAGATAGTAGAAGAGCTTAGAGGAATCAACGATGCTAGTCCAATTAAATGCTACAAAACTAGTTTTGGTTCCTAAAATAGCAAAAGTGGCCTCCTATAGTGGTGTAGAGCCTCTCCAACTTAGTCTGATAAGGAATATTAATTCTGAAGATGAACAAGCAGGTGAGGATGGCTTCACTAAATTCATAACACAAATTGTAGGTTAGCACTTGAGACATTTTTGAGGCCAGGCCTCCCAAAATTTCAGGAGGTCTTTTCGAATAGATATTTTATTATTGGGAATGTAGATATCTATTGCAAGAAGGAACAGAACAGGCTCCAGGATTTTATCAAAAGCTATGAAAGGACAAATCCACTATATTGAAATATGCAGATGTCTTCATGGAAGTAGTCACCCCTGAAAAATTAGAAAAGGAGCAGGCCAAAAATAGCTGTAGTGTCAACAATGGAAAAGGAACAGTCTACCATTCCAACTTAGCAATGAAACACTGAAGCAACTGTGATAGCCTCCAACTCCATCGACCTGGGAACTGGTGGCTACCATTAGCAAAACAAAGTATTAATGTCTCTCAAAAACAATAACTATTTTCATTGCTCAAGGGATGAACTCTTCCAAGTCTGCTTTCACAGTGCCCTCTTCAGCCTGCCATCTGGCCCCACCTTGCCAACAAGACTTTTGTGCAGCTGACCTGTTTAAAGGGATTCTTCATTCCCTCTCTTTTCAGCATTTTCACCTGCAAAACAAGGCCTTTAAGTTTTTTTGTAACAATGTGAGGCCACCCAAACTGTTGTATTTAGTGGCATTCCTCTATCTCAGATCAAGTGGACAATTTCTGTAAAACAGAGATCTGTCTATTCATATTGCATGGCTGATATTGACAAATTTGTGCAGAGGCTGCTAATTGCCATGACACAAAGCGAGCTGAAACCAACTACTGCAAAAACACGTTTCTCATTTTGTCTCATATATTCAAGAACAAAAGTACAACAATCTCTGCAGCATTTTGCTGGAAAATAGTGATTCTATTAGTTCTTTTGCTGTTTTTTCCTTTTACTGGATATATCTGTTTGTTATGTATTCGTTGTATGTTGTAATTTTGCTTTGTAACTATTCCTTATAGCTCTCTCAACTTCTTTCTTATTACTCATCTTCTTTTAAAATCACTTTTTCTTTACCTAATGGCTTTGCAAAGCGGCCCAACTGAGGTTTATGTACAAGAGAGTTGATCTTGTTCACGTTTAAGCCTGTTGGAACATCCTGTGTTCAGGCAATTTTATATTTCAGATCCATTTTAGCTGCAGGCAGTCTAGTAGACTGCAAGCATTGCAGTTATAGATTCTAGTTTGTTTCCCATTCTGTTTAATGCTTAAGTAACGTTTAAGGTCTAATTTTGAGATTCTTAACCTGTTTGGTGGGAGAGTCCTTAATTTGTTTCCTAAAATTTCTGCAACTTGTTATGTGGAGGAACTATTTGACTAACTTTTATTTTCTGTTGACAATTTAAGGCTCAAAGAAAAGAGGCTCGCTTGGTAGCAGCTTTGCAGAAACTAGAGCCTAAACATTCTTCAGATACCACACATGACCCTGAAATTCTTACTCCAGAAGAGCACTTCTACTACCTTAAAATGGGTCATAAATGCAAGAATTATGTTCCAGTTGGTAGACGGGGAATTTTTGGAGGTGTAATCTTGAATATGCATTTACATTGGAAGAAGCATCAGGCTGTTAAGGTAATTGTCAAGACATTCACTCCAGACGAGGTTTGCAAAATAGCAACAGAATTGGCAAGACTGACTGGTGGTATTGTACTGGACATATATGAAGGAAACACAATTATAATGTATCGTGGAAAGAATTATTCTCAGCCACCCACTGAAATCATGACCCCAAGGATGACTCTCTCCAAGAATAAGGCAAGACATCCTACTCTATGCTGTATTCACTTACATCATTTTGAAGCTGCACAGGCATCTCCCTTTTTATTTTGTGTAAAGTTTTAATAGCATGATATGTCTTGATCTCACGTTTTTATGTCTGGAGAAATAGAACTTGTTGCAATCTGTGTTTGTTGATAATTTTATGTTATGGATAACTCCAAAGTAAATTGGGGCCTCAAAATTTGAATGGTATTTGTGTTGCAGGCTTTAACTAAATCTAAATATAAAGAAGCTCTCCAAGCAGTACGGATCTTCATACCAAGACTGGAGAATGAACTAGAAATGCTTCGCCAACAGGTGAAAGGTGGAGTTGAGGAGAGTCAAAAAAAGGGTAAGCAGATATTAAACAATCAGAGAGGTGTGACAGAACATGTGGCAGAAAGGGGAGTTACATTCACAGGGTATTCTTCCGAGAGTAATGAGGATGTGGTTGAACATGCAAGAGAGACAAAAGGTCTTTCTGAGTACTGTGGGACTGAAACTGATCATGCTTCAGGCACAGATTTTGACATAGCTTCAGATTCAGAAGCACTTTCAGATTTGTTTGAGACTGATTGTGAAATGGATACAGATTCATCTAGCGAACGAGAAGACTCATTGTATTTAGACAATATTGATACTGCAAAATTGGATGGTGAGAAGGCCCTCGTTGATTTTGCAAAAGATGAGGCCAAAACGTCTGAAGAGTCAAAGAAGGTGGATGGGTTGGGTGATGATTCTTGCCATCCTGAACTTGATGAAGTGGACAAGTTGTTCCTACGTGTTAGTGCACTTCTTAAAAAGAAAAAGTAAGGATGGATGCTAGGTTCGGAAGTTATATCATGATTACCCCTTTTTGATTTTGATTACCTGAAAGCAGGGTAAATCAGGTGTTTATGGAACTATGTGATAATTCTCTTTATTGGCTTGTATCTTTAAAGAACAATAAGTCTATTGACACAACTCTTGTTTACTCCCTCCATATATACTTAATGGTAAGTGGGACCTCTTATGTAATGAATGGACTAGTGTCTTTAATCATGACTACTATAATTCTATTGAATACTTTGGGAATGTAAAATAATAATAATCATGACTGGTGTATTCATCTAAACAAGGTCACACATTGACCACAAGCAAAATCACGTCGACTAATGAAACTTAGAATTGAACTTAACTCATTATGTACCCTACCAGAGTATTCTTCATGTAAGTCTACACAGGATCACATTATAACTGAATGGTAATTTATCTCCTTTGGAGTTATGAACCATTTGTCAGTGCTTCCATCTCATTTTATACCAAGTTGTGCTTGCTTTTTGTTGTGGCTTACAGCCCTTGGATATTACCCATAATTTTAGAAAATTTCAGTTGAATTTGGGAGTTTATTTTCTAGGGACATTGCTATCAAGGCCCTGCTAATCCTTTTCATGCAACAAGAAAGTGCAGTTTCTTTAACAGATCAATCTAAGAGATAAAGTACGGTTTTAAAAAACAAACAAACAAGGGAATTAGTAATATAGTTCTTATTTTGAAGTTTAGTTTGGACAAATTATTGCAACCGTGTCATCTCTCTGTTGGTTAAAGCAGAGTTATTTTTATTTATTAAATATTAATATTATTTCTGTGCAACTTGGGAGTAGGAATTTAACTTGTATAATATGTCGGAAGGGGCCAATAATGATAGATTTATTTTGTCAGGGACTACGTTTTACTTAAGTATCACAAAGCTATTATGAAAATTAAGATCTTAATCTCAGTAGTCACTGCCATGGCATGATATCTAATTATAGTTTCCATTGACCAATCAAAAGATTCTATTAATCTTCTCCGAAGTTTGAACGATAACTTGTAACATTTATATTATTATAATCAATAAAATAGACATTTATCTAATATATCATTAGCTTGTTTGT
Source organism: Sequoia sempervirens (assembly GCA_007258455.2). NCBI lineage: Eukaryota > Viridiplantae > Streptophyta > Pinopsida > Cupressales > Cupressaceae > Sequoia > Sequoia sempervirens. The sequence continues at coordinate 8,729 of VDFB02155690.1, forward strand.
AATGAAAAGGCAATTTATCATCTCATGATACATGTCAATTACATCAAATTTTAGTTTCACTATTTTCAGCTCGTTAACAATAGTTGCAGTTTTCAAACTGCCTGCTGCATTTCTCTGAAGAAAATCATCCACTTCAGGCAAGATTTTATTGAATAACGCGAAAAGAAACTTGATTTATAACGTAGTGGTAAGATTGGACGTAGGCAGATGAAAAGTACGGTTATTCTTACTATTTAAATCCGTTCTTTTGTGTCGATTGATTTCCTTTTTGATAAATCAGGAGGTGACGAGGAAGACCAGTCGACGCTCGACCTTTGACATTTTTCAAAGAACTTTTCCGATGCTATTTCTAGCTAGCCTGGATGATGTAGAATATCTGTAGAAACAAGTTCAAACGCTCACTGAGGAGATTGCAGGAAGAGGCATGTTGCACTTGCAGGAACGGATAGGCATATGCAAGGAGTGGGTAAAAGGTTTTCAAGTGCGTTTTTAAGGAATATCCCAAAAACTATCCAAGAAGCATGTAAGCAGAGGGAGTAAGTAGTGGGATTCTTGTTGTGTTGAAAAAATAGGCCTAAGTAAGCAATACCTTTAGTTTAATTTTTTTGAGAATGACGAGCACATAAGAATTGCAAAAAAAATATTTTTCCCTCCAAGTATAAGAATAACTTCTCATTTTTCTCACAACAGGGGGAAGTTCTTCTATTAGGTAACTTCAATTTGAGGACATCTAATGCACAAAGTGGAATCTTATGAAGCAAGGAGGATAATAGTCCTCTATGGTTTACTGAAGAGGTAAATCACCAATGGTTAAGTTGTTTAGTGAATAATGGGGATATCAACCAATTTGGTGAAGAATTATTTGATTTATTTGATGCTTTTGATTTGATTAATTGCAATGGTATGGGTAGATGAAAGAGCTCCATAAATTATACATATTGATTATTCAATTTGTTTGCAAAGCTTGAATGATAAGATAACAAACATTGTGATTGGAGATTCCCTTGGTGATTTAAATTTAGACCATAATCTAGTATGAATTTTGTTATCTTGGCCAAAAAATTAGTATATGATGCATAAACAACTAACTCACAAACCTCCAACAAAAGGAAAAATTCTATTAAATCAAGAAAACAACAATATCTTTATTGAAACACTAATGCAATTGTGTAGAAAGAAAGGAAAAGATAATAAAAATTCATGAGCTAACAAACATAAATCAAGAGTCGCTTGAGAGTTGTAAAAGGACAAAGAAAAAAACAAGAAAATACATTATTGCAAGAGTTTTTGGATCAGATTGTGTCGAAATTTTCTAGATTTGATACAAAAAATTTCGACACAATCTAATCCAAAAACTCTTGCAATATTCTACATGGATTGTGGAAATCTATTATCACTAAGAAAATACATTAGTTTTCGATAAATGTGTGGTTTGGTGAATGCAAAGTTGGATAGAGAGGTATTAAGGAGCTGGGTAAAGAGAAGAACACAAAGTTATACAAGAAAATTGTAAAAGTAAAAAAAGGTATTCATAAATACAAGGAGAGAAGAGTTGATATATATCTAGGGACGAATAAAAAAAACTATTTTGGAAAGAACTTCAATCAAGAAAAAAATGGAGAATAACAGAACAACCATTCAATGGTTTGAATATGCAAAATAGTTTTATGAGCACGAGTTAGGGATTGAAGTTCCCCTAGAGTCAACGCGGCAATGAAACTATTCACTTTACAAGAGGTTAAGGTGGGTATTCACTATTCACTTTACATAATCACTTTGAGGCATATTATTGAAAAAGTTTGGAATAAGAAAGAGGAAACTTATTGTTTTGTTGATTTCAAGAAGGATTTTGACATAGTTCCTAGTAATAAGTTATGGTGTAGAATGAAGGATCTTGCTATCCTAGTACAAGTTAGAGTAGCTTTCCATTGGCTCTACGAAGAGGTTTACGTAAAAATCAAAACTCAATAAAGTGCATTGGAAAGTTTTACGAGTGACATTGGAGTTAATTGAACTTTCCTATTATCTCCTATACTTGTTGGCCTTTATATTGACAAACTTGAAGAATGGTTGAATTTGAAAGGCCTTGATGGTGTTCTTTTAGGAGAATATCTTCCCAAGCTTCTCTTGTATGTCGATGATCTTATTTTGATTGCTAGGTCTATCTAAGGGTTACAAGAGCATTTGTTTTCCCTTGAGTACTTTCACAAAGATGTGAGTATGCAAGTTAATACTAGTAAGGTCAAGATCATGATCTTCTCCAGTAGAAGGAAAAATAATTAGTTCTTTTATTTTGAAAGAATATTCTAGAAAAAGTAATGAAGTATAAATACATTGGGATTAACTTCAACAAGTTTAGTTGGGAAACTTGTACAAGGAAAATAACTTTGGGAGGATGGAAAGCACATTTTTCCCTTCAAGATAGATGTAAGTAATTTCACAACAACTTCTTTTCAAGATTTATTCAATGAGGATATGGTTGAGAGAATAAGAGAGTTCATTATCAAATTGTATGGAAGAAGATCATCACTTCATAAAGCAAAAATAGTAGGGATTTTTGTCTTATAGGCTATCCTTGACCTTATGTTCAAAATATTTTATTCTATTCTATTATATCATTTTCAATTTTTTGACAATTTCTAGAATGCTATTCAAGTGATCTCTTGCATTTTTCTTTCTCTACACACTTCAATTTCAAATCACAACAATCAAGGAAAAACATATTTATATTCATTGAAAAAATATATGAAAGACTTTCGACATTAAATTCAAAATTATTTTTATTTCAAAAAAATTAATACTCATTGAAACATGAGAAACCATTAATGTTAACGTGATAGTAAATAATATATATTTTAACATAAAAGCAATAATAATGAAAAATGCTAAATCTCTTAAGAGTCCTTTTTTATGCCAAAACGTCATATTCTCCTTAGTGAGTATTGTAAATCCTATATCTAGGTTCAAGGAAGGGATCGTGATTTTTATATTAGTAAAAAAAATGTTTGTTCTTTAGGGCATTTGTAATTGTTAAAATTTCAATTTTGAAATCCTAGCTTTCAAAATTGACCTAGGTATGAAAATGGTAAAATTGAGGTGGTTAATGAAGTGTAAGAATTAGTCCAAGCCAAGAAAATGGTAAATGGAAGTGGCTAATGAATGTATGGGAATAGGTGCAATAATAGGCATAATAAATGAAGTATATATTAGGATACATGGATACAAATATGATGGGATCAAATGTGTAGAAGTATATATAAATCAATAAGCAACACTATAAGAGAATAAACCCCACTATATACAATAAATAAAGTGTACTACACTATTATCTCAAAATGGATAAAAGCCAATAAAAAGGGCTCAAGACTAAATGACAATTGTCATGGGTATGCAAATATTATCAATTAGAACAAACAAATATTGTCAATATAATGCAAGAAAAATATAATCATAAATAATTATTGCACACATCATAATCTAATCTAAAAATGCATTGAGACTAATAAACATAAATGTTCATAACTTAAATGAAATAAATAAAGGTACTTAAAATCTTATGGAGATACTACTATGTAGGGTGTTTGGAATTAATTCATCAATTCACTCTAGAGCTTATATGTGATATCAAATGAATGCATTTCGATTTGAAAACTCACTATCTAATGATTTGGTTTACTTTTTTGTCTTCAAAAATAATTTTATTTCTACTTAATGATCAAATGTATTGATATTTTCTGGCAATTAAAAGATTTATTCTTTCAATATGAATATTAAAATTTGTTGATAAAAATTAGACAAATATCAAAATTGTTTTGTGAATTGGGAACATGATATATCTTATATAAATAAATGATGTTTGAATTAGTTACACCAAAAAACACATACAAATTAAAAAATTATAATATTCTAATTAAATATTTTAAAGACATCATTGGAGGCATTTTTTGACACAAGAAAGAGAATTAAATACTATATTACTTTTTAGATTATGAGCTCCACAAAAATGTATTTTTAGATTTTCATGAAAGTACTCTTGGTGTGAGAAATCTAGAGTTGAAGTCAATTTTTCAAAAACTTGTCTCAAAGAGTGGTTAAGCTGTCATATAGACAATTTTAGACAAAGGGTTTCACTTGAAATATCACATTTAGATTCAACCTATCATTCACTTGAAACTCAGTCTACTATGTAGGTGACACAAATTTTTGAGCAAAATCAATTAGCTCAAAACCATTTGGGGTGAAAAAATTTCACTGAAAATTATTTTGTGGGTTGAAAGTGTAACACAACTCTCTACTTTGATCTATAGCGAGAATTGAAACAAATGAATAACTCACATTTTTTAGCCGCTTTATGTTATTATTGGTTTATATTCACATGGCCAAGCAATTTCTTTCTCTTCATATTGGAATGCATATAAATTGTTGTATATTAAAATTGAGATAAATTAATAATTTAAGTCATATTAATTGATATAATTTAATTTGATATATCAATTTATATCGATTTATTAAAGTGGATATAAATTAATATTTCAAATCATATACAAGTTATATAAATAAATTTAATATATATCAATAGTGGATATAAATTTTAATATTAAATCGATTTTGGGTTTTGTGTTGATGGTTAAAAGTTTAAGGTTTGGTAGTTTAGGTTAATATCAATCAATTTAATATTTGTTTTTTTTTATACATACAAATATACATACCTTTAAACATATATATTTAAAAAACGTCTTATGCTTTTTAAATAAAAATATATGATTTTTTAATTAAAAATAAACTTTTCATTAAATTTTATATTTTTTGGTCAAATGTAAAAACTAGATTCCATGATATTGATCCTAAAAACATTTCCTGTCAAAGTGTTTTCTAAAACACATGGTGAGAATATTTTATATATTGATGTCATATGAAAGGAAAGAATTTTGGTCAAAATGGTTACATAGGTTTTTATTGAAACGTTTCCACCATATAGATGTGATCATTTGTCCTCCTTTCCATATAAGAAAGATTGTTGTTGGACAAATTTAAAAAAGCTTGTTTGAAAAAAGGTCCAATGATTCAAGTTGACTCATATCCTCTGGAATAATTCCACTCAAATTGTTCATGGATAGATTTAGAAACATCAACCCCTTCAACTTTCCAAAATCAAGAGGAACATCTCCATTCGATTGATTTTTGGAGAGATATATGCCAGTGAGCATGGAAATAATATATGGGTAGTGTAGTTAATTATATCAAACACATCATATAAGTAGAATATAAATTAAAATTCTAATATTCTTATTAAATATTTTTAAAAATCATATTAATAACATTTTCTAATAAGACATTAAGAGGTATTTATATTTTTACTTTTCTTAAATTTTTTTTATAGAAAATCTGTGAACAAATTTCATCAAGAAACTATCCGATATCAATGAAAAAATAACATTATAATAAACAAATTGTAATCTCAATTAATATTTTAAAAAAAATGTTTAGTACAAATAAATCTACATATTAATCGGAAGGCCAATTTTATAGCATATATATTCAATTTTAAACTAAACTATATAAAACATATTCAACTTACATATAAGCAAAGATCAAAAATCAAATGTTTGCTTAATGCACAGTTTTGAATCAATTCTGGTGGAGAAATAAGCCTTCATACACTCCTATTACGTAGGAAAGGAAACAGAAACTTCAAAATATTATCAACCCCTTTGAAGTATTTCTTTCTCCACCTCTCTCACTGAAAGCAATAACACTACTATACTCAGAAATCCTGCTCCATATGACCATCCTACTCCAATTTGATACCAGAGAATCTGCTCGCTCTCCTCTTCGTCTTTATCTTCAGCATCCTTTACAGGAGGAGGAGGGGCAAATTGCGGCCAAGAGCAATTCTTTGGAAGTGGGCATCCCTTCAAATTTGGATTTCCAGAATATGACGTATTGTCACGTAAAATCATCTGTCCTCCTTGCGGTATACTTCCAGAAAGATTGTTGTTGGACAAATTTAAATATGCCAGATAGCTCAGAGATTGAAGCTCTGAAGGAATATTTCCTGAAAGCTTGTTTGAAGAAAGGTCCAACGATTCAAGTTGACTCATATCCCCCAAACTCTGTGGGATAATTCCACTGAGATTGTTCATGGATAGATTCAGAAACCTCAACCCTTTCAACTTTCCAAAATCAAGAGGAACATCTCCATTCAATTGATTGTTGGAGAGATCTATGCCTGTGAGTGTGGAAAGAATGTATGGATAGTATAGTTCTGTACCTTTGGAGGTCATATCCAGTCCACCAACAGAAGAGTTCTTCATACCACCACGATTATATTCCACTACACTCTTCAACACATAGCCTTCCTCTCTTGCTACAGCCATTGCTTGTAAAAATACAATGTTGTGTGGAATAGAGCCTGATAAGTTGTTGCACGAAAGGTCTAAGATCTGGAGCTGCTTCAGATCGCCAATTTCTGAAAGAATGTTACCGCTGAACTGATTGTCCTTCATCACCAGCACTTGAAGAGATGAAATATTCCCAATTGACTTTGGAAGATGTCCTGTGGATTTGTTGTGCTCAATATCAAGTAGTTGTAAAGCTGTATCATTGGTAAATGAGGGATCGAAGGTTCCGCTTAGCTGATTATTTTTTAGCACCAAGGACGTGATGGCAGACGAAACGATTAGCCCTTGGGGCATCCTTCCCTCCAGACTATTACCTCCTAAATTTAATTCTACAACCGGTGATCCATCTTCGATTAAACACCAAGGAATCATTCCATCTAACTTATTGTTTTCAAGATGTAACTTTAACATCGGTTTAGACGAATTGCACAAGCTTGGAGGAATGCTGCCGGTAAACAAATTGTCATTGAACATCAAAATAACAGAAGGCGCATACGGAGGTGGTAGGCGGGCATTATATAGCGGCCACACGGAGGGTATGTATCCAGTTAATGCATTGCTAGATACATCCAAGACTGGGATCTTAAAATTCGGAGAATTTGGAAAAAAAGGCCCATGCAGATGATTCCGTGAGAGATTTAGTTCTGATAAGGAAGCAGCTATAGCACATAGCCAAGAGGGAATTTCTCCAATAAGACCGTTGTTAGCTAATGTCAAGGAATCCAACGAGAACTGAGTTGAAATCCACGGTGGAATTTGACCGTCCATCTGACATGATACAAGTTCTAACCAAGAGAGCTTGAACTTGGGAATCCAGGATGTACTAATATTCAGTGTGCAATTGGATAGAGACAAACCCCATAAATTGGTAAGGTTATGGAAAAAAGTCTCTGAAATTGTGAGCTCATGGTTTAGTGAGAGGTGGAGAAACCGAATAGAGGATGGCAAGGCCCAAGAAGGGGTACTCTCATTGAATCTTTCTCCATTGGCGTAGAGATCAGTAAGGGAGGACAGCCTTGCGAATGACAGGGGAAGCGTCCCACTCAATTGGTTGAAGGAAACATTCAAGTACCCAAGGAAAGGGAGATCGCCCCATGTAAATGGAATTTGGCCACTTAATCGATTCTGTGAAAGGTCGAGATAGCTCAAAGAAGAAAGATTGTTCAGACAAAATGGCAAGCTTCCATTTAGTTGATTCCCTCTAAGACTAAGGTAGGTCAGATTTGTGAGCATACAAATGCTAATGGGTATTACCCCACTCAATCCACTGTCCTCTATTTTTAGAGACTGAAGAAAATGAAGATCTCCCAAATAGGAAGGAAGAGTACCTGTTGTGCCATTGTTCTGTATGTATATCATCACTACATGGCTGTTGTTCTGATCGCATGTTATGCCATTCCACTCGCAGCCTGGTCTGTTTCTTTTGTCCATGAAGTAGTGTAATTGCTCGGAGGGAAGGTGAAGTTTAAGGAAATAAGAGCTTCAGATTCCTGCCAGGGGCATCTACATAGACATACAAATGGGTTGGTGAAGAAGATGATTAAAAACACATTAATGGTAGTAAACTTAAGTGTAGCCACAGCCATTGCAGGGACGATCATGTTGCAGAGGGGAGAGCAAAAAAAATAGGTAACTGATAATCATGCTGAGAGTAGTAGAGCATATTATATGTAGATTGCCGTGCAGAAGGTAGTCAATGTTCAACTTTTAAAGAATAGAATTGGTTCTGGCACTGCCGCGTTAATGGATAGATCGTAGAAGCAGAGCTGCATTCATGATAGATAGATCTTAGAAGCAGGGTTGCATTCATGATAAACGACAAATATTCACAGTATCAGTCAAGAGTTGTGTGGTGCAAAGAAGGCGCGTTAGTTGTCATCACATGAAATGTGTGGTCACATTCCCAGTTGTTTTCTGTGATGCGTGGCAAAAGGTGATCAATGTTCAACTCGAAAAGCCTGCACTGCCTACCGCGTTAAAGGGTAGAAAGCAGGGCTGCATTCATCGTTCGAGGGTTGTGTGGTGCAAAGAAGTTGCGTACGTTAGTTTTCTGTGATGTGTGGGCAATCAAATGACTTAGCGCGTGAATAGAGAGGAATCGGAAATTGCGCAGCAGTATGGAGTGAACTTCACAATGGAGTTAAGTAGCAAGAAGCATAATTAAGAATCATTAATTTTTTATTTTTTATTGAAAAGAATATTGTTGCACAAACATCATTATGTGACGAAGGAATTATTTTCTAAGTAAAAATTCCAAGGGAATGACATTAATGAAAGATTTTTTTATTAAAGAGGGATATAAAATTGTATGAAAAGTTTGGTTGATATCAAATGTGGTGGATCAATTTTTCTAAATATTGAATTATGAGAAATTATGAAATTTAATTATTTTGTTCATCATATTTAGTATAGAGTTAAGTTTTTCATATAATTTTATTTCTTCTTTATAATCACAACAATCTTTCACATGATGTAATTCTCAATTTTATTTGAGAAAGTAATATCATTATATTTTTTCTCAATTTTATTTGAGAAAGTAATTTCATAATATTTT
>VDFB02155691.1:0-22221 GCA_007258455.2 Sequoia sempervirens
GTGCTGGAGTGCTTATAGAGAGAGAGCAATGTGGGATATTGAATGGACCAATGAGATGAGGCCACTTATAACTTGCCATAAGTTGAGGGATGTGAATTTGGGAAATGTGCCCAAGAGAGGAGTTTCAAATTCAAAGTTGAGAGTTAATGCTTGAGTTTGACTTGTGCAGGGACATGTAAAGAGCCGAGAGCTCATAAATGCCTTGTTGGATGTACCTTTCAACTTGCTTTTGAATTCAAATTTGAGGGAAGATGCCATATTGAGTGAAAATGCTGATTTTAATAAATCAATAAATGGATTTATTTGTGCAAGTGGGAATATCTAGAGGATGTGATGGGTAGTTAGGTTAGTTTAATTAGGATTAGCTTAGCTTAATGATGATTAGATGATTTTGACTTTCATGACTTAAATATTTGATTTATTTAAATTAGAAAAGGATGAGAAATGACTTTTGAGATTTTAATTAAATAAAGTTTGATTTATTTAATTAAAGGATGATGTGAGCCTTTGATTTATTTAAATGAATAACCTTAGGACTAAAGACCTTATTTACCTGGTGAATGGATTTATAAGGTTTATTTAATGATGAAGCGGAGATGAATACTGACCTAGAAGTGGATATGCTAATTTCCATATCTATAAGTCCAATCTCCACAAAGAAGAAACTGGAAGTATGGTAAGAGATCAGCAGCAGATTTAGGATTTGGGAAAAAAGAGAACTACATTATTGGAGGAGAATTTAATGCCATTGTTCATCTTTCAGAGAAAAGTGGGGGGTTACAAAGAGAATCTCAACCTCAGACAGACTTCAAAAATTGGGTGATAAAAGAAAATCTCTTAGAAATTGAGTTGGAGAATGGAACCTTCACATGGAACAACAAAAGAATGGGATTTAGTAACATAGCTGAAAAATTAGATAGGTTCTTTTATAAAGGAGATTTGACCACCTTCCCGTTTGATTTCAAAGCTTCCATTTCTCCAACATCAGGATCATATCATTATCCTATTCAGCTAGAAATTCTGGGAGAAAACAAACCGTTGCTATGCCCATTCAAATTTGAGAATATGTGGATGAAAGATGAAGAGTTTGTGAAACTTATTGAACAATGGTGGAAGGAATGTCATGTTGAAGGGTCTAAATTTTTTTGCTTTATGACAAAATTGAAGAAAATTAAAAAAATGTTCTTTGCTGGAATAGAGATCACTTTAAAAACATTTTTTATTCAAAAAGCACAATAGAGCAAAATAGTAAAGACCTCAATGAACAAGTCATCCAACAAGGCATGAACTCGGAGATGTTTTGAAGGGAAAAGGAGCTTTTAAGGGATTATGAAGACATTTTGGCCAAATAAGAGATTTTTTGGAGGTAGAAATCAAGAGAGATTTGGTTGGAAGAAGGGGATAAGAACACAAAGTTCTTCCATAACAGTACAAAACAAAGGAGAAGCACTAATAGAATCCACAAAATCAATGATGATAATGAGAAAACCTTAGATGATCAATCTGAGATCCAAAAAGAGATAATTCAATTTTATTCAAATCTTCTTAACGATCATGAAGGTTCACATCTTGCAGCTCAACAAGAAATGATAGAAGATATCCCTAGGCTGATTTCAGAGGAAGATAATCAGATGTTAATGGAAAAATTTATGAAGGAAGAGATACAGAAAGCACTAAATCAACTCCATCCAGATAAGGCCCTAGGCCCGATGGATTCCCAACAGGTTTTTTCCAGAAGTGATAGCCAATTTTGGGTTCAAAAATGACTGAAGCATTAGAAGCAGCAAGATCATCAGGAAGATTTTTGAGAGAAATCAACAACACTTTCATTTTTTTAATTCCTAAGAAAGATAAAGAACTATGTCTAGATGAATTTAGACCAATATCACTTTGCAATGCAATATATAAGGTGCTGACAAAGACCCTTGCAAACAGATTGAAAAAGATATTTCCAAAAATTATAGGAGAAGAACAGATAGGCTTTGTTCTGGGAAGATCCATCTTTGATGGAGTGATAATTGCTCAAGAAGCAATTAATTCTATTCAACAAAATAAGCAGCCAAGTATGATCATAAAACTAGACATAAAAAAGGCATATGATAAAGTAGACTGGAGATTTTTATCTAAATGCATGGAAGGGTTTGGGTTCTGCAAATCATGGATAACCCTGTTATTTTACTGCATTTCTACCCCAAAATTCTCCATCCTGATCAATGGGAATCCAAGTGGTTTTTTTGAAAGTTCAAGAGGAATCAGGAAAGAAGACCCACTTTCTCCCTTCCTTTTCATCATCATGGCTGAAGCTCTTGGTAGGAAGTTATGCAGCTTTCAAAGATCTAGTTCTATCAGAGGAGTGGAGGTGACATCTTCAGTTTAGCCAATCACACATCAGTAGTTTGCAGATGATACAGTTCTCTTTGGGAAAGGTTGTAGAGGAGAGGCCTTACAGATGAAAAGTTTGCTATCAATATATGCTAAGGCCTCGGGACAAGTAGTCAACAAAGAGAAGTCATAGATTTTCTTGTTTCATGTCAAAACAAGTGTCCAAAACCAAATATTAAGTTTATTAGGTTTTAAGGAAGGTAGACTTCCATGCACTTACTTAGGGATTCCAGTAGATAAATCCTTGAGATCTTCTTCAGCCTGGAAACCAATCAGGGAAAAGATTGATAGGAGAATGGAGACATGGAAATGAAAGTGGTCATCATGGGCAGGGAGAATTATAATGTTGAAAGAAACTCTATCAACCATTCCCATTTATCTAATGTCATGCATTTCAATTCCAAGTGGAGTGTACATGAACTTGATGAAGAAGTTGAGAAAATTCTTCTGGCAAGGCACAAACACAAAAAAAGAAGTTTGTACTGATTGCATGGGATAAGGTTTGCAATCCAATTGAGCATGGAGGCACATGTATCAAAAATCAGTTATGGCAGAATAAGGTACTAGGGGCTAAGCTATTCTGGAAAATACATAAGAAACAACACCTCAAATGGGTTAGGATCATTAGAAGGAAATACCTCACAAACTTAAACTATGAAGAGGCATTAAGAGTCACAAATTTTCCTAGGGGATCTTGTATTTGGAACTTTATTTCTAAATCTAGTGATATTATACTTAATCATATATCATGGAATGTAAAGGATGGGAAGAAAGCACTATTTTGGAATGACTCATGGGGAGGTTACCCTATTATCAGTAATATGATGGACACAGACAAAATTAGCCAAATTTGTTTAGACAAATGGGGTATTCATGTAAGTGACTACATTATATTATCAGACAATAACCAAGCTTGCAAATGGGAGTGGAAAAAATTTGAAGACCTTGACATACCATTGGTGGAGATTAATAACCTTAGACAAGTATTAAAGGACAAATTTATTCTATTTAAGCAGGGAGGGGACAAGATTATCTGGAATGGATCAGACCCCCCTTATTCCTCATCCCCAAATTTACAAAAACCAGATTTTGGCACTTTAGGCTTTCGGGTTGAGGATGAAAATGGATGGAACTGCAAACCAAGCTAAGGTCAGTGAGGGTAGTCCTGAGGAATGGGCTATCCAATGAATATAATTTTTAACAGGTTTTATTATGTATTTGTTTTTTAGTTTTGTTAAAGCATACTTTTCGCCGAAAATGAAGGTCTTTGTTACGCACATGTGGAAAAATAGCGGATATAAAAAGAAAAAATATGAGTGTACCAGATATTGAAGTCCTTGATCTAGAAAAAAAAAATTGAATTTCGATATATACAAAAAAAGTTATGTGTTATACGGTCGCGGTGTGTCTGAAAAGTAATTGGTTTGACTTGAAAACTTGATTGAAAAAATATTCAATAAAAAACTGTCTAACCAAATTGGAAGCACTAGATATCGAGTTATGAATTTAAATTCAAAAGAATTAGAATTTTATCCTTCATGAAGAAAAGAGTTATCACGTTATAGGTTGTCGTCTTTTTAAAAATGCTATTTTTTGGAAAAGATTAGTTTACCGTGGGAGATGGAAAAAGAAGTGCAATATAGTTCCAAAATTTTTGAAAACAATATTTTAGAATCTGAGAAAATGTGTGAGACTCTAGTTTGCACCATCTTCAAATTATTCACGGTTTAGCCTCTATAGGTGCAGAATATGAAGATTTAGTTAAAAATAATAATTTCGATTGTCGGTTGGCCAAAATGTAAAACACTATTGTGGGATCCCCACCCTATTGTTTGATATACTAACGCTCGTCAACTCACACTCATTTGATTCATCATGGAATTTTCATTTATCCATGATATCCTTAATTTGGGAAATTTGAAACCCTCTCCATTTATTCTAGTATTTTACTCATGCCTAGGATTCCGAGCACTAGATGCTTTATTTCTTCTAATCCTTGCAACCTAAAGTAATCACTAAACACAATAACATTCTAGGGGATGGGGTCAAATTTTCTTTTGAGTTCAACTAGTTGTTGCCTGCTTTAAGATTGGGGATTCCTTTTTAGATTTAGAAATATAGAACTTCTTTTGTTTTTGCTAATTCTACTATGGATACTAATTTCCCTTTATTCCAAATCACTAATTGTTTCCAATACATGCTCATGTATATCTAAGTTCAAGCCACCAAGGTTGGCTTGGAGCTTCAACATCTCCAAACTTTGGTAGACTACTAGGGAACGCCCCATGGATTATGTTTAAGGTGCCACATTCACTATCTTGTACTATATAGCCCCATCAAGAAAAGAAATAGTCACTCAAATTCTTCACATCATTGTCACAAAAGTTATTAAAGAGTCACCACTATGCCTCCACATTTTCCTACAAGACAACATTATGGTTGCACCCATCCTTGTCATCAAACTTTTGGTTGATGAATATGGCTATCTCAATCTCCACATCACTCTCCACATCATGTCAATGAAATGTTTGGGCTTGTCTTCACTATGGTGAATTCCAATCAACTTTAGTTTGATATCTCTCTATAGATCCATCTACATAGAATCAATTGCAAAATATTCTCAAGGAAGAAGAAATGATGACTAATTGTGGGATATACGTGCCAGTGAATGGGATAATCTTGTTGTTTAAGACCCTCGTAATATTGGTGATGCTCTTGTGACTTGATTATTTATTTAGTTTTTATATTATTCTAGTGTTTTGATGATTATTTGTCTTATGGAGTTGTACTCTTTCATTAAGTGAGTACCACATAATTTTTTATCCAAACCAACTAATTTGACTTTAAGATGGAATCTTATACAAACCACATTTTTAAATATTTAATTGTATAGTTTAACATTTTTATTCAAACCAGCTAATGTAACTTTAAGATGAAATCTTATACAACCCACATTTTTAAATATTTAATCGCGTAGTTTAACATTCTTTATCCAAACCAACTAATTTGACTCTAAGATAGAATCTTAGACAACTCACATTTTTAAATATTTAATTATATAGTTTAACATTTTTATTTATATATAAGAAATAAAAATAAAAATACACTAAAACAAAAGGAGAAAGGTACAATTTGTTTTTTTTTTTTAAATGAGTACACAACAAAATATAACCTATTGTATTCAAGTGTGATTGGCATTATCGATGGAACGATAAAGACTTCGCAAAAACATACAAACTTCCAAAGAAGAATCTTATAAATCAAGTCCAAGTATTTATACCAATACAATGAAACACGCGAGAAATAAAAGAGAATTTTGTCTTCTATTTGCTAGGGTATAATTTCCCTCCTAACCCAGAAATAATCTTAGCTGGCTTTTGTCCTTTCCGTGTAACCTTTAGCTTTGGCTTCAGTTCTTAGAAAAACTTTTTAAACTTAAATGTACTTTTATACATGTCTTGGCTTTGGTTTTTATATTTTACAAAGGGAGGTGTTTTCTGCAGTGTCAGATTATGATATTTCTTCATATTCAACCGTTTATTTCATGAGTAGTGGTCAAGAAGTTTGGATGTTTTATTCTTGTGAGCGTGATTAGCTAGATGTAATGAATGAGTGCTATGTGAGATGGATTCAATACAACTCTGATAAAAATATCACAAAAGTCTCGCATTTTTATCTCACTGAAATCTACTTATGTCCATTAGAAATAAAAAAATTATTATGCAGCCTGATTACAACACAACATTCTAGATTGTTTCATAGATTTAACGTGCTAAATTTTATAGCCTAGCACTTACCAAAAATTTCAAATTTTATGATCTTCATAGAATTAAACTTTATTGTTTTTATTTCATAGGAACTGTTTAGGGGCTAGAAACAACCTTGAATATTAACATGTTAAAATCACTAGTTGTTTGTCTTCCTAATTAAACACTTGACAAAAAACATTAAGGAAAAACCTCCTTTTTATTTTTATTTTAAGAAAACTATTATTTATATTACTACGCAGATTTTATTCCTTTCATCTATGTTAACTCTTGAAAATATGTACCTCTTAAGCTAGTTGTTCAAGATGAGAATGGTTGTGGGAATGTTTAGCCCCACTTTAAAAGGTGTGCTATTTTGAGGAAACAGTGAACACAACATCGTCATTGTTGCTTGATTTTTCTAAAATAATGGTAGCAACATAGTTGCATACCTTGCCATCATTTTATATAAAGATGATGCTATTTATTAGAGTTTGTCAGTCTTAGGAAAAATAGGAAGTCCCCACAATTAAGTGAGATCTATAGAATCTAGTTGATTCTTGAATCTAGAGAGGGAAAAAATATTAAAAACTGAGGTGAGTAGGATTCATTTTGTTATTTTTAAACAAATATTTTGAGAATATTTTGATTCAATTTTGAGTCTTATATTCCTAAATCAAGTAAATGCAAAATTTTGGCAAGTTTGGATTTTTAAATGGTGAAGGAAGTTCCTCATTATCCAAACCACTTGATTTTAAAGAATTTGTGGAAATTGACATTACAAGGTGATATGGACAAGTGTGTCTTATCTTTCAAAAATTATAATATTATATAGATAGAAAATTTATTTTCATTAATAGATAGCTTATATGGCTACCAAATTTATCTCTACTAATAACTTTTACTATATCAAGGTTTACTATTATTATTGAATTTTTGACATTTATTTTTCTAATACTCTTAGAAAAAATACTATTAGACTACTACTTATGAAGGTTTATGTGATTTTTAAATCTCATGTTTCTTGAACTAAATTTTCATGTCCATTTTTGTAATAATGTTGTTTTATATTAATAATGTTTTGTCCTAAGGTCCTTCACCTTCTCTCAATCAATTTTTTTGTGTCTATGACCCTTATCCTTTTTTCCTTGATGTCATTATAGGTTACCAAAGTCTCTGTGTGTTTGCAAAATCTTTTGTTCTAAGTGTCTTTCTATTGCCGAGGTGTATAGTTTCCTCATCCCTAAATTTTTGAAAGTCGACCTTACAAGGAAATATGCCCATGTTTGTTTTGTCTTTCTAAACTTGTAATCTTGTATAGCTATCATTTTTTTCTCTCTAAAAAATAGCTTGTATTGCTACTCAATTTATCTCTATTAATAGTTTACTTGAATCAAGGTTTACAATTATTGTTACATGCTTAACATTTTCTATTTTTCCTAATATTTTTATAAACAACACTATTAGATTATTAATATGGTTGTTTGTGTGATTTTTTAATTTTTTTTTTCTTGAACTAAATCATCATGCCCTTTTTTTATAATAATATTATTTAATGTTAATAATTCATGTCCCAAGGTCCTTCACCTTCTCTCGATCATATTTTTTTATTTTACGCTCCTTATCTTCTTTTCCTTGTGTCATTCTAGGTTGCCAAAGTCTCTATGTGTTTTGGTAATCCATTTTATCTAAGTATCTTTATGTCATCATGGTATCAAGGTTCCTCATCCCCATATGTCTTTCTATCTCAATCTAATATTTGCAAGTCCTCTTCCCACTAGACTGTTGGACTTTCCTAGGCATCCCAATATTTTTTTCTTCCCAAGTCCTTTTCTTTCTATACTTCGATTAGGGTTCAAGTATATTCTTCCATACTGCCCCAATAACTCTCTATGCAAGTGGATGCAATTTTTGGGCATGCATAAAAGGAAAATGGTGTTGGTAAGTATATGTACCTCACTTGTGTACTTTGAATACTATTCAATGGTATCCATGTTAGTTTTGGGCTTTCTACAAATAGTATTTTGGGTTGGAAGCCTAATAATGAAAATAACTTTGAAAATACACCAAAATCCTTCTTGTGTTTAGATAAAATAATCAAGGATGAAAAATCAAAGATCTATAATGACTAGAGGATTGAAAACCTATTGGTTCAAGATAACCAATGATGAAATCCCTATTCTTTGAAAGAGTGATTCTCATCTAAAGATCTTCTTTGAGGTTTAATGGAGTTTGACATTGGTGATTGAAATACAATATGAAACTTACAATTGTCCAGAGTGAAGAGTTTATTCTAGATGAATTTATGGTGGTGGTTAGTCTCTAGGTCAAGCTTGACTAAAGTGTAGAAGGGTGTTCAAATTTTAATTAAAGTCCCCCAATCCATGAAATATTTTGAAGAAATAATTATAATGTACTTGTTTATTTTTGTAAATGTATGAAGCATCCCATAATGGCCTTATGCATTGTAAAAAAAGTTTAATTAGGTATCAATGAATGCATATCTATGATTTTAAATTTGGTTCACTATCTATTGGTCATTTTATGATTTATTATTTAGGGTTAGAGCTATAATAGAAAATGATAAGGAAATATATGGAAAATCTTGTAATATACTCAAACCCTAATGTATTGGCCTCAATATATACATATATAAAAGAACCTATATTATATAAGTTGCAAGATATTATATGTAGGTCATTATATATGGTTATGTATAGTTAAAAGATATAACCCTAGTTTAGAAAAAAATAATAGTCATTGGTAACAGTTAGATAAGGTATGAGAATAATTGATTAAATAAATTTTAATCACTTCTAAGGAATTGGGTTTTGAAGTAGTTCCATTAATTTTATAACTAGGAAAATTACAATGGTACCAAAGGTGGTTTTTTCCAACCTATTCATTTCAAGGATAATCATTACAATGTAGGAATTTTATGCTTCTTAGTGATAGAATAGTTAAGTACTATAAGAGGGAGAAAAAATTAGAATGACTCTATAGAAGAGTCAAAATGGAATATTATGGTAAAAAAGGAAAATGACTAAATTAATTTTAGGAAAGACTCTTAAGATTCAAGTGGAGAGAAAGTTTGAAATAATTTTAGACGTGTTGGTATAAATGCTACACAAAATAACATATTATGAATATACTCAAAACAAAAAACAATGAAGGTTGTTCTTGTTAACTTTACAACCATAATGTTGTTTCCACCAACACACATCAACCCATCCTCATATCATTTGTCAAAAAATTCTAACATAACTTCATTCATGGGGAGGAAGAGGCCCCTAAAACTATAGCCCAAAATCTAATAGTTAATGATATGATAGATTGCTCTTTTTTTTTTATCAGTAAGCTTGTTAATTGTATTGATTTTCAAAAAATAGAGATACATTGTTCAGGCCCGAACTAGGCAACCAACCATAATTCACCAGAGAGCAACCAGACGAAACTTATGACTGAATTTCACAGAATGTGGATGCAACCACCATAGACCATCTTTCAAGAAAAAAAATTAACCTACTCGGCCTACCAGAAGCTTGAAAAATTGATCATAACACTAAACCCCAAAACCATTAGACCCAAAAAACCCTCACAAAAACCACTAGACCCAATTCACCAAATATTTTGTTGAGAAAAAATTCTGAATGCCCTCTTCCAGGCCGAGTCTTCAATGGGCACCCGAAGAAATTTCTTTTTTAGAAACTCAACACCTTCCATTGCTAGACTTTTGTACTCCATAAGGGCCAACCCATTAACATCCAAAATGAAGGGATGTAATCTTACCAAGGTGTCCAGATCATCGAGGAGATGCAGGTCCCGTGGATGAGGGATGGCTTTGCCAAGTCGAGCCGCAACCAAGGCTCTGTCCAAACTGACCAACATGTCCTTGTGGAAGAGGCCTCACATGATCACTTGTGCATCCATCTTTGAAATCCCTACATCGAGAAAACTAGCCAACACCTGTGAGGAGATGTCTAAGTCCACATGATATCCTTCGATATCCTCCATGAAAGCTTTCCTAGCTAGGAATTTGATTGTGACAAACGTCAAATAATCTTGATGACGGATAAGATAATGCAGCCAAAGGGAGGATACGAGACCTTCAAAAGCTATTTGTCATTTGGAACTTTTTAGCTGCACTAGTGTCACATCCCACCCATTTCCAATTCTTTTGTAGAGACAAGGAGGATGAATCTACTCATCGCACACAAAAGGCTCATAAACTAAACCACCACAATCTGTAGGAATAGGATGATGCCACCCAACAACAATAAAGGCTTTGGCAGATGTGCTAAGCCTCCAACTCATGTAAACTGTCAATTGTCCTTAAAGAACCACCATAGCTCGAAATGCCAATAGAGAATAATGAAGTTAACATCATCTAGAAAGTTCTTTGGTCTAGTTGCCACCTCAACCCTCAGCCCACTCACACAAACCCCCCCTGGCCACCCACATCAGCACTCATGGGATGGGGTGGCGCCCACCCATCCACCCTTGATAGCTTGCTCTATTTAATACCAAACATTGCTAGAGAAAATTTACAGATGAAATATTCCTTACAAAATTTATAAATATAAAGAAGTATTTGAGCCCAATAATGAATTGAGATCCAAAAATCCACATTGTGACACCCAACATGTGCTAGGGAAGTTGAAATTATCCTCTTATGATGGGTCTATTAAATTCACTGCTAATGCATGGGTGCAAAAACTTGAAACATATATAACTCTCAAGCCTATGACCAAGGAAGAGGATATTAATTTTTTAAGATTTCATATGAAGGGCATTTCACATGAATGATAATACCCTACATTGTTCACTCAAGGCCATATCTCCATCATCTTATATAATAAGTTTTTAGGCTACTAATTGAAAGTTTTGATATGAAGGATATGGAGCGATAAATTTAGAGAATTAACCCAACTCAAACTATATGGGTATGAGGAGAACTTTCTGATGGAATTTTAAAATCTATCTATCATGGTACTTGATGTTACAAAATATAAATGGCTTTCTTTTCATTGAGATTCAAATATATTCTCTCAAAGGTTTGGTCAAATCCTTTCAAACTAGTACCCTAAGGGAGAAAATCAAGAGGGAATTGACATTTGATACCTATCATAAGAATTTACAACAAGCTAAGAATTCCCCACCAAGGAAAGACCTAGAGACAAAGAACATGTTGAGAGTGAAGAATCTATGCTTGACGTGCAAGGAACCTTGGCGTTATAGACATAGGTGTCTTTGAAAGGGCCAAGTGAACTATATTGAAGTAGTATTTTGAAGATGTGTTAAGAGTTGAGGAAACCAAGCTAGCAAACAAAGATAAAAAATAACCCAAACTTAGAATTAAAGAGGGAGCATACAATTCAAGGGAGGATAAAATAACCTCTAGAGGTGACATTTCAAGCTCTATAGTGCTCATATAGGTATAATTAAATTTATAATT
Source organism: Sequoia sempervirens (assembly GCA_007258455.2). Lineage (NCBI taxonomy): Eukaryota > Viridiplantae > Streptophyta > Pinopsida > Cupressales > Cupressaceae > Sequoia > Sequoia sempervirens. The sequence continues at coordinate 11,584 of VDFB02155691.1, forward strand.
TTGGTATTTTAAAAGGATAGAAAGTTACCATACTCATTGATATAGGTGCTACTCATAACATCACATATGAAGACCTAGTGGCTAGGTGAGGATTTCAATTAGAAGACTTTCAAGGATTTAGTATAATGGTTGTTTATGATTTATTTATCTAATGTACTCAAAAGGTCCCTCAACTAAAAATTACCTTGGGTGAGTACAACCTAAAATATTATTTCTATGTGGTTAGTATAGGAGATATTGACATGGTTCTAGATATTCAATGGTTGTGTTCATTGGGGGAGGTTAGGTAAAACTTTTAAATCATGGAATTTAAGTTCCAATTTGAAGAAAAGGAAGTGAAAATTTGGGGAATGGTGAATGGGACTTGTGGATATAAAATCCCTCAAGCTTCCTTTGGGTTGATTATATTTTGCTAAGTATGGCCTGTACCCTATGCATTTGAATATTCCTGGGCCCCTTTTTGAAATGCTTGACCTGCTTTTGCCACGTGTTCCCCACACGCTCCTCGCAAGGATTTCTTCCTTTGCTTCTCTACCGAGCCTCGTCGTGCTTCCACATTTCAGCAACACAGACCTTTGAAGCCTACTTCCCTTTGCCTCTCTATCAAGCTCCACCTGCTTTCCATGTAGCATCGTTTCACTTACACTTTTTGGTGGACCCCACAGTGAGTGCTAGTAACAAAGACTTCACCACGTGTCTTCTCCACGGGGATTTTCATTGCAAGGAAAGAAGAATCATTGCCAAGCCTTGACCTATTGCCACGTATCCTACTTAGCTTCGTGGATGAGTGACACATGTCTACACGAGGTTATGCTACTTCTACACTGGGATCACCACCATCATTAGCAAATGATGCATTTGGCTTGAAGGTGACTGCATTCTATGGCTTAGAATCTTTTTTGTTGCAATGACATTTGGAAATCATTGCTATGGGCATCATTGCTCGTGATGAAGGAATCTTTTCTATTACTAGCTTTCAAGCGGTGGGGTGTTTTCTTATAAATACTACTTTCAGAAAATGAGTTCGGAACATACAAAAATTTGTGAAAAGACACCAAGCCTTTTGTATATATTTTTATTATTGTATAAGACTCACAGAATGCCATTGTTGTTCGACCTTTCTGTTTCTTAAGCTATTTGACAAAACATTATACTGTGCCATTACTATACTGAGTAGTTTATTTGCAAAACTTCTATGATTTCAATATAAGTTTGCTTATTTAGACCATGTCTTTGACTCTTCTTTTCAGTAAATGTGTATGGGAGTTATTTTATGTTATTGGATAAATTATTCAGGTTTTCATCTTTGATTTCTATTATTTTGGGACAAGCAGATTGCTGAACGGGCCCTTAAATCCAATCCAAAAGATAGATTTATTGTGCCTACACCTACATCTTGGCGCATCGCCTTAGATCTTTATTTTATATATTTGCTTCCTTTTCCGATTCCAAAACCCCAATTATAGAAGAAGCCGACTTCTTAAAAAACTTAGAGATCACTCAACTTAGCGCAATTGGTGCCCCCATTAACTAAGTTTCCCATAAGGTTGTTGCTTGTCAAATTTTGGCATGAATAGATTTTTTTTCTAGAATGCCTACTAGGACTACTTTAATGTACCTAACCTAAAGTGGGTGTATGAGCCATCAACCTATTACTAGATCCCAAAGAATGAATAACCTTGGCTTGCTAGTACCACCACTAGTAAAAGTATGAAATAGAACTCATCCAATGAATGTTCCAATCCCTCCACTAGCCATGTTTCCAATTTATAATACAAATTATGTGGCATGGGATGTCAGAAGCCCCCTTATAGCACTAGTAGCACCTACCGTTTGGGCCCCTAGCTTGGCCTCTGCTTTGAAAGTAGTACCAAAATTCACTGGGGAAGGCTCAAAAACACCATCCGAACACCTGCAAGATGTGGCGAACGTGTGTTTGGTGAATGGTGTTACTAACCAAAATATAGCACTAAGGTTGCTCACAACCTCTTTCAAGGGTAAAACAATAGATTAGTACCACACTCTGCAAGCTAACACTATCGGTACCTAGGATCAACTCGAAGATCCTTTCTATGAAAGATTTTTGAATGATGGAGATTGGTCTTCACTATATCATCAGTTGGTGACCATAAAGCGGGCCCCATATGAAGCCATGAATGACTTCAATGCCTAGTTCTACACAACTTGGAAGAGGATCTAGGCTGCTATCTGCTTACCTGCCGAGTTGAAATTCATGTTCTACCTGAAATCCATCAATGTTGATATCTCAATGATGATCTAGTCTCTTGGTGGAACCACTCTATCAGATGCATACATCATTGTCATAGTGGAGAACAATCTGTTAGATGCTAGGAAGTTGCCACCTCGGCCCGCTATGCCTATATTTCTCGAGATCTCAGTTCCTGCCTAGGAAATAGCATCTATCAGCGTGCTTTCTCCTTCCCAATCCATGTACCAATATCTAGGCATGCCACATAAAATTTCTTCCACATCTGGCTCTTCAAAAGATGAGATGAGCGATGTCAAGGAGCTATTATGGAACATCTCAAATGAAATAACTACCATTAAGTGGAACTAGTCTGCACCTCTAAATCCAACCTACCAAAATTATCAAGGAAAAAGATCTTCCTACTAGAAAAATTAGTTCCAAGGAGGCCCGCACACAAATCCACAAACTCAAACAACTAATTAGATGGTGCCAGTCCCTACTCCACTACAAAATTCTCACCAAAGCTCAAGCAAAGAGTTGATGGTGGGGAAAAACAATCTTGTCAATGGCATCAATCCCTGGTGCTTTCCTTGTGGTGACTCACATATTCCCTGAAACTACCCGTGCGACAACCTACAAAAAAAAGTGGAGGAACAACATAGCCAAGGTGTAGTGTTAGACCCTAGAGGTTATGTATATGCCTCTCCATAAATGGAAAATGTAGTACTCATTACGCAAATACAAGGGATGTCCCTAGAGCAAGAAACAAATATAGCTCCCAACCACGTTCTCTTCTCATGGATGGAAGAAGAAGAGGCAGTGTTTGTAAATGATGCATCCACATCAAAGGCCCCACAATTGTAGTCCGATTACAACACTCACTCTAAGAGGAAATTCACAGGTGAATCAGTCATCCCATAGCCCAAAAGTGCCTATGACTAGACTGCTAGTACCTCCGTAGTTACATAGCAATTTCATCAACGAAGGGAAATTGTTATAACCATGGCTAAGGAATAGAAGCCTTCAAATCTACCACCATTCAATGTGGTGGAAAAATTGAAAAAATCCTTTGCTAATGTGTCCCTTTGGGATATATTAGCTATTCTAGAGCAGAAATCATTGTTGCAAAAGGCTCTACTTGAAGATGCAACCATTGAACCAATAGAACAATCACTCAAGGGAAGGGCCATTGATTCATCACCCACGACCAAAGTTATCACAAATAGTACAGAGGAAGCCTCTACCAAAGTTAGAGATAAGCCAAAACCAAAACCCTTTTTCCTAACTCTTATTGTGGGTAAAAAGTTATTGCATAATTCCATGATTGACTCTGGTGCTAGCACCATGGTCACGCCCAAAAAAATAGCTGAAGCCCTAGGAATTAGCTATGAACCTTTAAAAAGGGAGGTTATGCAGCTTCAAGGGAACACTGTTGAAACTGTAGGTGTCATTAAGAACCTCCCCTTGACTTTGTTCTCCTGCCCTAGTATCACAGTTCCACAAGATACTATGATGATAGGCGTTCCCCCCATGTTTGGTCTTTGTTTATCTCGGGAATTCACTTCAAAGATAGGTGGATATCTTTCTTTGGATTGGTCACACTTGATCCTTAGGACCAAGTATGGAGCTAAAATGAAAATAATATCTGAACCTCTACATTCAGAAGATGTGGCCAATGAAGCTATGATCAACTTTGAGGCTGCTCATACCTCTTTCACCAAAGATGAAATATATTGTACTAAGCTACTAGAGTGTGAGAAGGTGATTGGAGACTGAAATAATTTAGAGGAGGTCCTCTTGAGTGAATATATAGACACTGATCCTTTTGGAAATTATCATGCCACCAGATTGGGTACCTATGTCATCTATGATGAAGATCAAGTGATTCTGAAGGTCATAAAGGAATCCGAGAATTGCCAAGCCTTAGAGCTATGGATGCCGCACTTTGATGGAGTGAGATGCAAAGTTGGCATAGGATTCGTGATATTTTTGACATCCCCATCTAATGAAAAGACACTTAGGTCTTTCCATTTCCATTTCACTTGTTCGAACAATGAAGCTAAATACGAGGTCCTAGTACAAGGTCTAAGCCTTGTAGAGCAGATGGGAATTAAGCAAATAGTGGTGTTTGGAGACTCCAGGCTAGTGGTCAATTAAGTCCAATGGATCTCCATAGCCAAGAATTTTCATATGAGATCCTATAGACATAGAGTCTGGGACTTGATTGAAAGCTTTGAATCCTTCAATATCCAGAAAGTGCCCAAAGATCAAAATGTAGACACAAATCACATGGTAGTAATTATATCTAAATTTGATCTTGCTTCTAACTTAATTCATAACATACACTCTATACTAGTAATTGGTCAACCAGGAATCCAAGATAATGATCAAAGCTGGCAAGTGTTCGAAAGTGATGAACACATTGCCTCATTCATCTAGCAGTCAAGAGAGTTTGCTGAGCAACTCCAATCAAGAATTATCAAGGAATATGAAGGGAAAATTATTCAGTTAAGGTCAAACAAGCTTCCAAAAGGATTGGTCACTCTCGAAAACATATTCAATTGTGATGATGCAAGAAATGACAAGAGGAAGTTTATAGAGAACAAAAGTGACTATGCAGATCTTCAGGTCAGAGATGGAAGAAATCTTAAAGTCTAAAAAGATGTCCCACAACATGATAAAGAAAGAATCATCCACTTCTGTGATAAATATGGAGTAATGACCTGGTCGTATGATGAACTCAAAGGATACAACCCCAAAATAATCCAACATACTATAGAGCTAATAGAAGGAGCAAAACCTATGCACCAGAAGCAGAGGCTAATAAATTTGAAGATTAAAGCCTTGATGGCACAAGAGATGAAAAAGCTAATTCAGTCTTAGATCATCTTCTCAATCAAGCATAATACATGCATATCTAACCTAGTTCCAATCCGAAAGAAGAATGGAGACATCCACCTATGTGTTGATTTCTGGAACCTGAACATAGCATCCTTGAAGGACCACTACCCCTTACCTTCCATGGAGTCTATCTTACAAATAGTGGCAAGGTCAGAATGTTTTCTCTACTAGATGACTTCACCAGTTACAACTAGATTTGGGTAAAATAGGAGGACCAAAAAAACACACATTCACTACCAAGTGGGGAATGTTTTCCCATGCAAAAAGACCTTCGATCTCTCAAATGTAGGAGCCACCTTCCAATGGGCAATGGATATTGCTTTCACAGAATTGATCAATAAAATCATCTTGATCTGTTTGGATGATCTTATAGTATTCTCCAAACATAAGGATGATCATTTCAATCACCTTGAATTGGTCTTTTAAAAATGCCAAGAGTTCGGGATATCCCTGAACTCGAAAAAAATGTGTTTTCGGAGTGCCACAAGGAAAACTATTGGGACATGTAGTGTCCAAAGATGGAATTACAATCAATCTGGAGTGGGTGAAGGAAATTAGAGAGCTTCCCCTACCAATCAATAAGAAGGGAGTTCAGTTCGTTCTAGGAAAGATAAATTTTGTGAGAAATTTCATTTCTAATTTTGTAGGAATAATTAGACCTATCACCCTAATGTTAAAAAAGGATCAATTGTTCAAATGGACAAAGGAATCTAGAGAAGCCTTTGAAAAGGTTAAGGATGCTATCTCTTCAGCTCTTGTGTTGGAAAATCAAGACCTATCAAAGGACTTCATAATGTATGTAATTAGTAGCAAATCGATCATCACTACTGTTCTGACCCAAAAGCATGATGAAGGAAAGGGAGAGTATTAGATAGCATTTCACTCCTAGACCTTAAAATATTATGAGACGAAATACAACTTCGTCTAAAGGAAATCCTTCGCCATTGTTAAGGGACTCAAGAATTTCTAACATCTCATATCTTGCAACAGGGTGATTGTATATGTCGCACATTCCAGTGTGCATGAGTACATCATGGAAGGATAAATCACCAAAAAAGGGCCAACTGGATCACTAAGATCCCTGAATATGATATCGAGGTCAAGCCCAAAAAGAGTGTTCAAGGAAGAGGATTGTGAGAGTATTTGGCACATGATGAAGAAATGGCAGCTGAAGAGGAACAACCCGAGATTGTCCTAGCAAATGAACTTGAGTCTGAAGGCTACTGGCTAGTAGACAGAGTAAGATTCCTACATACTAGAAAATATCTGTTGGGCCTTCCCTCTTAGAAGATAAGATTCTATAGATTGTAGAAAAACAAATATACACTCATTGAAGGGGTCCTCTTCAAAATGAACTTTAATGGAATTCTTCTACGGTGTGTCACCACAGAGCAGGCAAGGAAAATTCTTGACACTTTCCACAGTAGCCCCGCAGGCGAACATTTCTCTGCAAAACCACCACTATCAAAATTATGTGTGCTAGATATTTTTGGCCTACACTATTCAATGACTCACACTCTTTGGTTAAGGCCCGCAAGGAATGCCAATTCTTCACAAGAAGAAGAAAAAAATCAACAATGCCTCTCAACTTGATAGTGGTTGATGAACCCTTTGCGCAATGGGGCCTTGATTTAATCGGGATGATTAATCCCACCTCCAGCACCAGACATAAATGGATCCTCACAACTACAAACTATTTTACTAGATGGACCAAGGCCATGGCCCTGAAGAATGCAATGGAAGCAGAGATTGTGAACTTCCTTGAGGAACTGGTAACGCGATTTGACCCACCAAAGACCATAATCTTTGATAATGCTAAGGCTTTCTTGGGTTCTATGGTATGTCAATTCGCACTCCTGCATGACATCTTCTTAAAAACATCTTCAAACTACTACCCATAGGGGAATGTCTTGGCTGAGTTGACTAATAAAAAATTAATTTGAATTATTTAAAGAATCAGGTTAGAACATCAGAAGGAGTGGCACAAGAACCTTTGGACAATGCTCTTAGAAGACCACATAACCCCTAAAAAAGTTCTCAATACTTCACCGTATGAATTAGTGTACGGGAAGGAAGCGCTATTGCCCATCTCCATAGAGATTCCTACACTACAGTTGCTCAAGTCTCTATCTCGATTGAAGAAAATAGAGCCATGGAGGTCTAGTTGTTCGAGTTGTTGGAAGTATAGGAAAAAAGAGAAAAGGCCCTGACGGCCAGGAATAACTGCCAACAGGTGGTTTGACAAGAAAACCTTAGACCAGGGTCTAAAATGCAGACACCTAGTACTAAAATTAAATGAGAGGGCCACAAAGCCTGTCCATCATGGAAAATTTCATAGTCTATGGGAAGGCCCTTTTAGAATAATTCAATGCAAATAACACAACACATTCGAATTAGAAAATATGAAGAAGGAAGCATTGGAGATTCTAGTAAACGAAATCCACCTCAAATTGTTCAATTAAGCTTTATTATTTGTTCTGCCTATGTAAATATGTAATTATTGTAAATTTTCCTTTGTGTTCTTTTATTTGGTTGGTCTTTTCAGAAGAAGAAAAAGGAACCCATAATGCAAAATTGCAAGAAGAAAAAGAGACAAAAATTTAATAAAATTTGTATATTCATTAGATAATATCATATACTTCGGTATTACACTTCCAAAATGGCTCTGAGGCCATAATTTTAAAGTATATCTATATGCTATGCAATTTTTATATACGATAAAGGCCTTTTCGAGGCATATATACAAAAAACATATGAAAAGTGTTGAGTCTTAAACATCAGTGGGGGAATCATCAGTAGCAGCATTTGGGATAACTTCATTAGCAGGATCATCAGTAGGGGCAACAAGATCATGAACAGTAGTAGGGGTGTCAACAACAATAATGGCCAATGGTGGAGGATACACCAGGTCCCTAAAATTAGTGTAGCACTCCATGCCGTAGAATAGTACCACATTGTAATAGAATAGCAAGAAGTGGTAAGCATGAGTGACCCTCTGGCGGTGCTCTTCATGTGTCATAATGTGGAATCCTCTCAAAAATGACACCTACGACATGACTACATCTTCTTCAATATGTTTGTGGAGGTTGCTCGTTGTAGGAATACCTAGGCCATACACCACATTTGCCATAATTTCTCCAATGCTGCCAAGGTACCACTTCGGGAAGATCTCAAATGTAAATCATAAGATCATTGGCTTAGGGACCTAAATATCAAGCAAGGATGCAACAAAGTGAGAGAAAATGTTGGTATTGACCCTATACTTGTCTTCATACTCTATACAGTCCCTACCTAGTATCCACTTCATTGCTATGATAGCCAACAAATGCTTGTTCTTTGTCATTCGCTTCAAATGCTTGTTAGAAATCTCACCTAAGAAAGCTATTTGAGACTTATTACTAGTTAGCCTAATCGGAGTATTCATGATGTCTAATTCTACTCAACTACCCAAATGCTAATTCATACCAATCACTTGATGCAATTCTGCTATTGCCTTTGGGTCTATTTATATAAATAGCTAGGAAATCTAAGGTACCTGCATGGCATAAGTATGATGCTAATCAAGTATTAACTCAAAAATCCCACCAAGAGCCAGCTCAAATTTCCCACCCAGTTGTGTTTTCCATGTATGAATCACTATGTGTGAAGTTAAAAAGAAGTAATTAATTAGCTCAAATTGGTCGCAATCCCAGGTGGTAGTCTACATTGCCAAGTGCTGAGGTGTCACGTCACAAGCATTTTTCCAAATTCCAAGGAAGAGCTCAAATATTTTTGAGTACTCATTGCTTCTTTGGCTTAATCATTCTTTTTAGGATATTAATTTCCAAGCATGTGAAAGGTTTATACGCCTTCAATCACCAACTCAATTTCCCAAGAAAATTGTGCCATAGGACATGATTACTAACTATCATTATGAATTATTGTCTTTTCAAAAGGGCAAGAAATTCATTTCACACGAGCAAAGGAGCTAATAGTACATGCCGAATTTAATGCAGAAAGGAAACCGCTATCTACCACTCTAAGTTGAGAAAAAAGCTAAGTGTTGCATGTGAAAGAATAAATAGTGTGAAAAGCTTCCTAAGTATGCTATCCAGTGCAAGGAGTTTTTGAGTGCAGAATTGCTAAAGAACACAAATAAATTGCATTAGGGTTTTTTAGTTGAGTATCGTAGAAATCCACAACACCCTGAAATGGTCCAAAATCCTCATATGGAAGTGCAAGGTGAGATGACTCCAAGTTTGTTTGATGTCATGCATGCGACACCCATAGCCAATATTTTTGGTGATACCTCTTACACTTTGCCTGGTATACCAAAGAAGCTGAAGTGGATTTGCATGCGGGCCGTGGAGAAGTAGAAAACTCTCTGGGACCTAAACCAGATAATGGAGGAATGCGATAACATTTGTGATCCCATCCTTAGAGCTAACCCTAAGAGTCTTAGGGAAGAAACTTGCAAAAGAATGAAAGTGTCTAATGGTGAGCGTCAATTGGTGTACAAGGAATGGTTTTGCGGTCTCCCACCATATATGGTCGGGCCTTTTATGCATTACTTCTCGAAGCTAGTTCATGAGGGCATTCAACATTTCAACCCAGATACCAACACCATTGAAGGCTGGGAGCTGAGAGTTATAATAAGCGAGGATATTATCAAAGACATGTTGTGCATCCCAAAAACAGACTCTAGAGTAGAAAAGATGGAGTCATTCACTCCAGAAAAAGGGGAAAAAATATGGAGAAGTAAAGATCATGCTATGGATTTTTTATAACTAGGAAACCCAAATACCTCAAGAGGATTTCAAAAAGCCACCAAAAATTCCAGTCACACACATCGCTTTTAAATAGGATATGTAGGATGCCTTCTCTATGATGGATTTTGTTTGCGGCATGGATGAGGAAATGTTAATGCATGAATTTCAATTGGGTCTGGGTTTCCAGTTGAGGAGACAACATTCCTTATTTTGGTATGACTTCATATAAGTCATTGTCTAAGAAATGATGAGCCAAATCAAGGAATACAAAACACAACATAAGTTCAAGTTTCCTTCTCTCCTTGCTCATATGATTTTGCATCAAAACCTTGACTTCTTCAAAAAACAAATGAAGTTAGCTATTTTTGATGAAAAGGGAATAAGAAGGTTGGTTTTTGTATGAAATCCTCTCCTCTTCGCAACTTATGACTGTTATGCATTCTCATATTGTTTCTTGACTTTGATTCTGCAAGACTTAAGCGAGGATGGCAATCTTTATCAGCTTTCTGCTGACTAGACAAGGTGGATGTAGAGCTTCACTCCTAAATGTGACTGGTTTCTTGGAGAGGATTTCACATTCATTCAAAATCATGACTTTACTAAGGAAAAATTCTATCTCCCCTCATGCATCACAAATAGGGTGTTGGCCCTTGATATGTTCGAACAAGTGTCAATTATTGAGTATATCTTTTGTAGAGGGAAGGCTAAGAAGAAAGGATTTTTCCTCTTCCCACTAAGCTTGAAAATGGTGGTTATGGCAAAGAAGCAAACACATAAGTT
>VDFB02155692.1:0-74583 GCA_007258455.2 Sequoia sempervirens
CTTCAATACTTTGTCCATATTTTGAAGGCCTTCATCAAAAGTTGACCCATACACAGTGAAGTCATCCATGTAGACTTCCACACAGTCATTCACTAGCTTAGCAAATATTGCCAAGATAGCTCTCTAAAATGTTGTAGGAGCATTGCATAGCCTAAAGGGAAGGACGCGATATGCAAACATTCCCCAAGGGAAAGCAAAAGTTGTTTTTTCTTGGTCTTCTGCGGCTACTTGTATCTAATTATATACACTGAATTCATCTAGGAATGAGAAATACTTCCTCCTAGCCAAATTATCCAAGACTTGATCTACAAACGGTAGAGGGAAGTAATCTCTATGGGTAGCTTTATTGAGTTCCATGTAGTCAACGCACACTCTCAACTTCCCATTTTTCTTTGGAACAACTGTTAGAGGCGAAACCCATTTGTTGTCAAAAATGGGATAGATGAATCCTACTTGCAAGAGTTCCTCAATTTTAGTTTTAACAATGTCTTTTAAAGTAGGATTAAGTCCTCGATGTGGTTGACAAATAGGTCTAACATCCTCAATATAGATGTGAAGGGTACAAACACTTTGGTGTATTTCTCTCATGTTTGTATAATCCCAAGCAAAAGCTTTATATCTATTCACCAAAACATCAAAAAACTTGTGCTCTTCTGGCTCTATCAACCAGCTATTGATATTCAAAGTTTTTCCTGATAATAACATGATGGTTTTGACCCCTAGATGGTTGGAGGTGACAGTATAAACTTCTCTAGTCAAAATGTTGAGAGGACAACTATGTGGTATGGTTCTATGGAGTCTGGTAATATCTTCAAAGAAGTGATTCATTTTTGGAATGATATTAGCCAGAGGACAAGGAAACCCCATAAAGCTGGTGTAATCAAATTTAGTGTGGTCAACATTGATTGGGTGCCCTAAAATCTCTTCTATATCTAACATTTCTTCATCACTTGAATCTACGGTAAGAATTTCCATATTTTTTTCCAATTCATCTTCCAACTCTTCACCATGTTGTTTAATGACTACCATAGCAAGTGAGGCCAGATTCTCTTGTTCATTGGAGCCATCTAGTTCATCAACCCAAGATTTGTTATGTTCAAAAGGTTTAGTGGGGGGATACAAGAATAAATGTTTGCTATTGGAACCATGTGAAATGGTTATTGCTCCCTCTCTACAGTCAATTTTGGTTGCAACTGTAGCTAGCCATGGTCTTCCTAGAATTATCGGATAACTGTTCCTTTGGTGTGAGGCACTGGATTATTTGAAAGTCTACTAGATATTCCCAACCTCCAACTTTAACAAGAACATTTTCTATGACACCTTTGGGAATAGCAATGGATTGATTTGCCATTTGCAACACTGTAGTTGTGGGACGTGAATCAGTGAGTCCCAAATTTTCCATCACATTGACCATAATTACGTTAATGGCTACTCATATGTCCACAAGTGTGTTAGGTATTGCTACCTCATTGATTGTCACTGTTATAAGTGGACTACCTAGGTCATCATATTTCATAGTTGTGGTTTTTCCAGCCAAAAAATTAGCTAGATATCTGTTTATGTGAATAGTATTAATATGCTTTGGTTTCCTTCCTAGTGTTTTGATGCACAACTGTTTGATTATTTGGTTTAGTTCAGGGATCTCTTTAATCGCTTGTAACAAAGGAACCTCGATTTGAAGTTGTTTAATCTCTTGTATCAACATGGTTTTGGTGGATAAGGCCATTTTTGGATGGTTTTTCATGGTGGTTGGCTTGAGACGCTCCAAAAAAGGTGCTTCAGTTTTCTCTTTCAAGGTGGAGTCTTTCTTTAAAAGATCAGTTGGACACTGAACATCCTCCCTTTGAAGTATCTTGGAAGTTCTAGATGAAGGTTGTGGAAGGGTCTTGTCTTGATTACTCGTTAGGTTTCGCTCTAAAGGCATGGAAGATGTCTTAGTCGTTTCAGCAGATTCTTTAATCAGATCGTCTAGGATCTCAACTATCGTAGGCCACTAGAGTGTTTTTCCTGACCTTAACTCCAGGTTTTTACAATGGATAATATTAATTCTAGTCACATTTTCATGTTTTGTAGAATACATTGGGGTATTTTGACAATTATTCTTTGGATTAGGGACAAGTTGAGTCAGGAGTTGTGGTTGGTTGACATACTTATTTTTTTGAGGGTTTTGAGGGGCTAGTAAAAGGTTTTGTTGTGCATTAGGCATCCTCCTAGGCCTAGTATAAAACTTATTTTGAGGTTGATTCCATTAAGGAGCAGGATTTTGAGGATACAATTGTTGTTGAGTTTGGTTAGGCCATTGGGGGTTTCCCCAGGATTGATTTTTCCATTCAGGTGGTCCCCAAGGGTAAGCTCGCCAGTTAGGTGGTGCTTGAGGCCAAGGTGTCACCCATTGATTATTATTCCAATTGTTTGGGGGCTACCAGGAGGGATTTGAATTCTAGTCGTAAGAGAAATTCCCTCCAGGTCTTTGGTTTACAAAGTTGACCTCCTTAACCTAAGATGTATTTTTTTTGGAATTCTTGATTGCATTTAGGATCTCACATTGATCAGTGGCATGACTCTTCTCACAAACTTGGCAAACATCAATTTTGTCCAATGGGCATTCTCTTGATAAATGTTAGTTTTGAAACCTAGTACAATAGATGGATAAGGTCTCTAGATTACGTGTTTTGGCATGTATACCATTTAGCATGGTGTTTAATTGAACGAGAATGTTAGTTTTGAGATTTTCTATTTCCTCATGTAGTTTACCTATTTCATTGGAACCTCTGAAAAGAGTAGATTTATAAATACCTCCTAGAGTACGAAAGAAATTCTAGCATAACTCAGTGATATCATCGAGTCCAAGTTGGGACACATCTCCTTTTCCCATTAAATATAGGCTTCTCCTAGCATCTTCATCAAGTCCCTTGAGAAATAAGTTCTTCAGAATTTCTAGACTTATGGCTTCTCCACCACATCGTTTAGATAAGAAGATGAACCTATCCAAGTAATCCTCTAGGATTTCATCTTCATTTTTCCTTAGCTTGAACAACTCCTCTTTGTTGGTGTAATTAAATGTGTTGTACCTTGTCCTAGGTCATAGTTACACCTTAGTTAAGTTTACTTAGGGACCACATAGGAGGTTGTTGCAGAATTTCCACTTTTGGTGGACTTGACATGTCATTACTTTATCACTTTCACCTTTCGTGGACATATCATATGATTATCTCTCCATTTGGTGGAGTGATAACTCTTCATTGTTGTCACATGTCATAAGATTCTGACACTTGTCATAATCTTATGCCCTTCTATGTTCTCACCTTGGCTATTTAACCAAGAGGTCTTTCTCATTTGTAATCAATCATAATTAGCATATCATATTAATGACATTGAATACAGTTTATTCTTGTCATAATCTTTCTCTCTCTTCTTGTGCTTTCTATTTGGTCCATAGATCTTGGGTGGCTGCCATAGCCAATTCTAACATGGTATCAGAGCGTGTTTGGAGCCATTGGAGAGTCTTATTCTGAAGAGAGATTCCAGATCTGAGGAGGTTCCGTTCGTGGCTCTTTGTTGCAGGTTCAAATCCGAGCTTGCTGGTGCAAATCTGAGCTCACCATTGTGTCCGGAAGGTTCGAGATAGTCGATTTTGCCTTTTGTTTCGTCCAAATCGGAGCTACGAGGCCAAATCTATGAGGGTTTGAAGCTGAAGAGTGGTTGCCAGATCCAAAAGGTAGCTGCAATTTTGGAGCATTTTGGGTCAAATCCGACCCTGCCATCGCGTCCAGAAGGGCCAAAAACCCTAAGATCGACTGTCAATTCATCCGATTCGGAGCAAGTCATCCGGTGAAGCAAATTTTTTTTTTGCTCAAAGAGTCGTACGGCCCCAGTGCATACATCATTGTCGACGATACGATCTCGAAATAATATTTTATTTACGATAAATATTTTCTTAAAAATTATTGGTGACATTTTATTCTATTATGAAATTTGTATTAAATTCCAATACAAAAGTGTTTTAGTGCAATTTAGAGGCTGGTACATGAGAGGGTACGGTGCAGCGGAGTACCCACGGGTTGCCTCCACGGGCGCCATGTGGCCATAGGCCGTGGCCCCCGCCCCCCACTTTCTATCTCCGACAGGCGGCGGCTTCAACAAAAAAAATGGGCGGTCAAATCACAATACCGGCGGTTAGTTCAAACACAAATCTGGCAATTTTCTGAAGGTTCCGGTGACGGCTATGTGAGGAATATTCCGACTGAGCCGAAGATTCTACCGACAATAATCACCAGCGGTAGATGCTTGAAGAATATTCTGAAGGCATCGAAGATTCCGGCAAAGATTCCGCGAAACGAATATTCCGCAGCATATTCTCTGCAACCAGCGGACCAGGGCCGAACCGTGACGTGCAGGAGGCCGTCAAATTTAAGCTCTTATATCACACATGTCAGCAGCAGTCATTGATGATGTCAGCATGTTTGTGAATATTTTGACCCCTTCACCATTTGAGTTTTAGTTTTTACAGTCAATCTGTGAAGCTCAATATCTCACTCATTTTGACTCCTTTTTTCGAGCAATTTTTTTTTATTTGGGCTAGAATTTCGTGCTCTACACATTGGTGCAATCAGTATTTGGTTTTGGTGCCTGGTTTTTCCAGAAATTTCAGATTCTCACAGGTGTTGCTGCTTCGTCCTCATTTTGAGAACTTTGGGAGCTCATAACTTGCTCCTACAGTAACATTTTTTAGTGAAATTTTTTTTGAAAGTGCATGATTTTTTCTGTACTTCTCAGTGGTATGATCAGATTGATCTCATCTTGTACCAAAAATTGTATTTGATACTATGGCCTATTTTGGCATTTGTAAGCACTAAGATCAAGTCTAGCTTGCTGTTTTTGGCATCTAGCAACTGTAAACGCACTAAATATAAAGTGACAAATCAGATATTGCTTGGGGGGTTTCTTGATTGAGTGATTTGGGGGGGGATCTCTTGGTGCATTGCTCTGATCTGTTTGCTTTGCTCTTTCATTCTCATGGATCATTCTAAGGTTCATTTGCTCACATCATATAATTATTCAACATGGCGTCAAAATGCATGGAATATACTAATGACAGAAGGTCACTCTCTATATGTTGAAAATAAGGTACCTCAACCTACAGATGATGAGAAAAAGTTAAAATGGATGATCAAACATGCCAAAGCTCTTGGGTGTCTTCGTAGACTAGTTTCTCAAGATTTGTTGTTTCAGATTGAATCATGTAAAAATTCTCATGAAGCTTGGGAAAATTTGAAAACATTGTATGGTACAAAAGATGAAGAGGCTATCAAATTGATAATGATTTGATGAATCTTGATCCTAAGAACTTTGACAACATCCAAGACTACATCACTAAGGTCAATGATCTAAAAGAGCAATGTAAAGCATGTGGAATTGATAAGAAGGACATACAGTTGGTGTACAATACAATGAACAAACTTGGTCCTGATTATGCTTCTTTTATTTCTAGCTTTCATACTCATAGATTGACTATGGGGTCTGCATATACTACACCTTCATTTACAGCATTTTCTGAGATGTTGATACATGAGCAACAAAGCTTATCTCAATGGGTCTCATCAAGACTTCTAAATCTAGGGCATTGTTGGTTGTCGGGTAGAGAATCGAGGAATCGAGATGAAACCAAAGCAAAAATAATCAACATTCGGATCAAGTAAAGATAATCCACATTCAGATTAATCAAAGAAAAAATCTTCTAGAAAAGAAAGAATCTTCTTCAAAGGAGAAACATCTAAGAAGGAGAGACCTTTTTGTGCATATTGCAAGAAGGATGGACATGAAGAACACTATTGTTATAAGAAGGACATAGATGAGTTGAAAAATCTTCTCAAAAAGAATCACATTGATTTGCCTTCTAGAATGTCTGAATCTTCTTCTCCTTCTACTTCAAAACAGTCTAAAAAGGAAAAGGTCAAACATATATATCAGGATATAAAGGACAAGCTCTTTGTGCTCATTCAAGTCCAGGATCAGGGAGATGGCTTCTAGATTCAGGAGCATCTCATCATATGGCATCTTCACAAACTATCTTCTCTTCATTTCAGCCTTGTTCAATGTCTCCTATCTTGATGGGAAACAATACATACATGAGTGTAACAGGGAAGGGATCTATTAGCATTGGGGAGAACACTTTTCAGGATGTCTTGTGTGTTCCTCATTTGACGAACAATCTGCTTTCCATATATCAGATCACACATGGTGGAGATGGGAGAACTGTGGAGTTCACTCCTGATTCATTATCATTCGTGACTTGGAGACTAGAGATGTCATTGCTACTGGGGTGGTTGATCATTCATCTCGGTTGTATTCCTTTGCACAGTTTGCTTCTGATGATGACGATGTTCCTTCGACTGTTGATCACAACTATGATTCTGAGGAGACATTTGGCTTTTTGAACTTGGGCATACTCACATCAGATCCAGTTCTTGAGCCATGCACTTCATCTCCTCCACCTATTGTTGCAGTTGATGATGCTTGTGTTGCTACAGTTTTGGCTCCTAGTGATTCAGTGCAACAGAATACACATAGTCTTCCAGATATGGTTACTTTGGATGGCTTCCTAATAGGTATTTCAGACTTGTTTGTGGAGTCACATCTTGCGGACTTGGAGGACACTCTTGATTGCATTCATCTTCTCTTTGATGAAGATGCACCTTCTTCAGTTGTTGTGAGGGAACGCTTTGACCCTCTTGTTCATTCTCTACATGATCATTCTTCTCAGTTTGGCATGAGTGTGGATACTTTTGGACAGCATTTGGAGGAGGCTTCTTTGTCTTCAGAGGGGATATCTTTGTCTTTGGATAGTGCTCTACATTCTTCTCTACTAGATGTTGGGTTTTCCTCTTCAGCAGTGTGGCCTAGAACGCCTGATTGGAGTGGTTCAGCTTTCTGCATCGACATGGAGACACTTGAGCATGCTTCAGAGACATCATCGCACATCATCCATCTTCATGATATCCTGCATACATCCTTGGTTTTGTTTCTTCCTAAGGGGAGGAACGTTGTTCGACGAGATTGGATCATCTTTAGCATTCAATGTCGAGCTTCTACCATCATTGCAGGAGACTCAACATTGAGGGGGGGCTACCTTGCTTCTCTTCTACTTCTCTCTTATGGGGGGGTCTTTTTCCTCACATGGGGTTTTTACCTTCTCATTCTTCATTGAGAGCATTTCTATTTTGTATTTCATCTCTCTTTTGAGGGGGAGTTTTGTCCCATGAGGTTTTCTCCCTTTCCTCGTTTGTGAGAGATTGCATTGATTGCATTGTTTGTACATGGGTACCTAACATGGCCTAGTAGCCGGGACCCATCTTGCATTGTTTTCATTTGTGCACTACTCCCTAAGTTGCACTTAAGGGGGGGTGTTGGTGTAATTAAATATCTTGTACCTTGTCCTAGGTCATAATTACACCTTAGTTAAGTTTACTTAGGGACCACATAGGAGGTTGTTGGAGAATTTCCACTTTTGGTGGACTTGACATGTCATTACTCATCACTTCCACCTTTTGTGGACACATCATGTGATTATCTCTCCATCTTTGTGGAGTGATAAGTCTTCCTAGTTGTCTCATGTCATAAGATTCTGACACTTGTCATAATCTTATGCCCTTCTATGTTCTCACCTTGGCTATATAACCAAGGGGTCTTTCTCATTTGTAATCAATCATAATCATTATCATATTAATGACATTGAATACAGTTTATTCTTGTCATAATATCTCTCTCTCTTTCTTGTGCTTTCTATTTGGTGGCTACCATAGCCAATTCTAACACTCTTTCCTATCGCTGACTCTACAGTAACTCTGATATTTTTCCAAAAAGGCAGAATCAATATCGTCTCAAGAGGCTATCGACCCTGAAGCTAATCCCATGAACCAACGCATTGCAACATCCTTCAGGGTGGAGGGAAAAAGTTTCAGTTTTTGGTTATCATTCTTGTAATCGTATGTCTGACACAAAACTTTAAACTTGAATAGGAACTAGTCAAGGTCTTCGAAGGATAAACCTCTGAAAGTTGGTAAGAAGGTTAGTGAAATATTTTTCATAAGTGTATCGTCATCTTGATCGAGAGCAATAGGATAAGTGAATGTCTATGCTCCCCCTACTAGGTTAGTGCCATTTATATGGTCGCCAATGACGTTGAAAGGAATGTGTTCCTCTTCAAAAGTTTTCTCTAATGTCTAAGATTTTGCGGTATGCAAAGGAATACTTTCCTCTACAAATGTTTATTCTGATGGGTGAATTTTCAGGTTATACTAGAAGGTATCAGGTTGATCCTGCTCAATCAATTCTTTGATAAGTTCTTTAGCTAAGACTTCTTCCTCCCTGCTTGTGGTTGGAATGTCTTTTGGGGGGATTTTGGTATGAATCTTTCATGGGGGCCTCATTTCTTGACCATGCAGAAAAAGAAGCCTAGCAATTATTGTTTTTCTAAAAGAGGTATTCAAGCAATCTCCTACTAACACTAGAAAGGGAAGTGTCCCTAGCAATGGCACCAAAAAGTGATAGACTGTCGTGAGGTCCTATCGCTTTAGTTGAAAATGCATTAGTTATATCAATCGGGTAGTGTTTGAAGGTTGTATGCAATAGGGGACATCTTGGCTAATTCTCTTAGATTTTATGAATTCTTGAAATAGTTGTAAACAAAAGTTATACTAGAAAGCATTAAAACTAGAAAGTGTAAAGTTGTTTTAAGCTAGAAAGCATGAAATTGTTAAGCCATAAAGCATAAGATGATTAAACTAGAAAGCATATAAATTACCTAAAAAGAAATATTTGTAGTAGAACTCTAAAATTTAAATGAAAACAACTAATGGCTAGCAACTAATTATTTACATAAAGTAAACTTAACAACCTATAACTGACAACCAAAGTGGGTCCTCCAGAATTTCAAATAAACAGAACTAAAAGTTGCAAACTTGAACTACAACCTACAAGAATAATTGACAGAGCTCGACACACATAAATAACATTCATCCACATTTATCATGTATAGAATAAAAGTAACAAACTTGAAAATAAAAATACTTGTTTATCTACTCTACAAGATTCCCTTGAGTGGCCAGCTCTTGGGTGTTCCTACGCTTAACTCAGATCACATCTATTTTCGCATCTTCAAAATGAATCCATCCATGATACTTCCATTACTCAAAATGATTAACTCAAAATAGGATTGCAATATTTATTTATTCATATAAAAGTGTAATATAGAGACATAGTTGAACAATATTCATCGTAACATCATAACAGTATCACCGTATCATTGTTTTTGGCAGTAACATATATATACTAAACTGCTAACGAAATACTAAATTTTAGATGGTGGAAGATCACCATTGAAAAAGTATTTTAACAAAATTTTAATTAACCAACGGACTGAGGTCCATAACATAAAACATATTAAAGGCTCAAAGTGGAGCCGTAAAGTTTTTAAACAAAAATTAAAAAGAAAGCATTAAAAGGACTCGTTCCACTATGCACTCCTAAATTTTCGACGCCTAGACTTTCGACGCTCTATCTTCAACTATATGAAGTATGCTTAAAGTCCACTCAGTCGTGCATAATTTCTTGTACAATTACTTTAAACTATACCATTATTTTAGCATTAGTCAGCTAATTCAATCGATTTAGGAAATAACGATTTATACATCTTTTTACAAAAAGTAAGCAATTATTAATCCTAAAAAATAAATAATTAGCAGGGCTAAAGTGATTGGTGAGAAAAACAAAGAGTTTTTAGGTTATTATAATTATGATGTTATTTACACCTCATCAACCACACTGTAGTAAAAA
The DNA here is from genome assembly GCA_007258455.2 of Sequoia sempervirens. Taxonomy (NCBI): domain Eukaryota; kingdom Viridiplantae; phylum Streptophyta; class Pinopsida; order Cupressales; family Cupressaceae; genus Sequoia; species Sequoia sempervirens. Next base: position 9,835 of record VDFB02155692.1, read on the forward strand.
ATTGCAGAAGGAGCCACAAAGTTTAGAAAAAAGGAAAAGAAAATAATCGATGAGGTTTCTCAAATTGAATTAGAAATTTATAGATCTAGGTATAACTATTATCATTAAATATAATTAAAAATAAGGGATGTACATTAAATGATGATACATGTTTGGGATAAGGAGTATCCACAAGATTATGTAAAACATCAACTTGTTCGAAAGCCTAGCCCTTCTTAACTCATCCTCATATGGGTTTATTATAGAACATATTCCATCAATCCTATCCAAGGACTCGAATAGAATAATTTCAATGAGAATCTTAGATATGTAATTATTATTCATGATAATTGACAATGCTCAAGAATGGGAAATTTTTTTATCATACATCAAGCCCCAAGCAATCATGACTCTACCCATGATACACATCTTAGTCCTCACCACCTAATCATACATGGTCCACCTAGTTTCCAACATTACTCAGGGACTATGAACTAAATTGAATAATCTTATGACCAAATATAAACTACTACCCTTTATCCAATTGAGCTCCATCATAACCAAAACTAGATTCTTATTCCATAAACCCCATAAACCGAAGAGATGGGAATTTAACCAAGAATTCTAAAACTAATATATAAAATAATATATTTAATGATCTAAGTTTTTTCTAATGGCCTTCATCATTAGGAAGAGTGATATTTTATTGCTCCTTCAAAATAAAGCTTTGTATATTCTCCAAGAGATTCACTTTGTTTTGCCAACATCTTAGGGAATTCAAATGTATTCCTAAATTAACCAAAGCATTGGCAATGTTGTTTCCTTCCTTGTAAATATGTAATAGCACATAATTGTCAAAGCTAGATAGGAGTTTTTGAAAGTCATGGATAATATCACTAATAGCCTAACTTGCCTTAATCCTTGATAAGCCTAGTTTTTGGTCTAATTTTGGGTAAAATCTATAGTCTATGTTCTAATAGATGTCATGGACTTTGATGCTTAAGTGTTGTATTGGCATAATGTTTCCCTCAAACCATTAGCATTTGATAATATCCTATCTCTGCAAGCTTTAATGACATTTGGCATAATATGTGGGTTATCTATATTAATTTTGCATGTGATTAATGGATGTTTCTTGGAGTGGTTATAGATGTGTAGTTATTATGCGTATTGACTCTGTCATGCAGATTTAATGAGCTAAGTTTTGGAAGATACCACTAGCTGGACATGCACCATACCAACCAGCTGAGGAATCACTCCAAGTCAAAGGCAGCCGACAGCAAAGATTCTTCATGCAACTATGCATAACCGCCTTGTAGTGGACCTTAATGATTGAGCATGCATAGGCATTACTGTTGTGCTGAATTTGTGCTTGACTTGCATGTCTGGCCAGATTTCTTGCATGCATAATTGCCATTGCTCCACTTTCCCCTATTTTCCCTAAATGGCATCCTCCCAGTCATGGAGTTGACTGCCCTATTTAGTTGTAGTATAAATAATAATTTGATGCTCCTTCCTCAAGAGTTGCACGATTTGATATTGTACTTGCATTCTCCAATTTCAGCAATACAGATACATTACTCTTTGTATGCATGATATATAGTGAATGAAGTAAAATTCTAAGTTCGACCATTTGAGTTCTTGTTAGTTTAAAAGATACTTATCCAAGGGGGCCCACTTAGTAAGTAATTTGTCTTCTTAGTTTAGCATTAGCTTAGTATTACATGTTTTTTAGTGCTTAGTTAGATATCTGGCATCGACTATTCCTGCAACCACTAGAATTCCATTTTGTGACTATTCCTACAACCAAAGTAGACAGAGTAGTTTCTTATTTGTTGTTTAGATTTCCATTCTTGTTCTGCATTTTAGCTTAGCATAGTTCTCGGTTGATGTTCAACATTTGTTTCATTTCTTTCTAGCAATTTACTTTGAGTAATGTGTTTCTTATCTGTCGAATGCAATGGCTACTTGAGCCCCTAGTGCACATACTGCACTGACCCATTTCAAGTTCACGTCCCTGCATTGACAAGTTAAATGCACCTTCATGATGATTGAGTAGCTATTCAAGTCAGATGTCCAATCTCTGAATCATGGTTGTAAAGGCTTAGTTACTAAATCATTGTAGGAGGCCAACATTTTTGGCATCGTTGTCGAGGATGGTGTCAAGCTAGGAAGTCTTTTGGAGTCATTGGTAGTTTTTCTTGTTGTAGTGTTTTGGAAGTTGTTCTTAGCATATCCTCATTTAGGAAGTAATGACCCCCCTTATTCTTTACCAATTTTTTGTGTGACCTGACTGATAGTGGGTGATACCGTATGCATAGAGGAAGGAGAAGGGATGCTTATGGAAGATTTCTTCCTAACAATCCACGTCCATTCCAGCTAGTTGAGTACTAGCACCTATCAGAAGAAGAAGAAGAAGATCCACACCCCTTTACTAATACATATCCTAATTTTACTAGTTTTGAAGTCTCCTCTGAAGATCAAAATCAACTTGAAAACTCCTTTGTTTTGGAACCACATCAAGTAGGCATGGGTGATTCCAATAGGAATACACAAAACTAACCAGCTTTTCTTTTCCCCATTTCCCATCAAAATGAAGTTGACAACATCAAGAACATTCTTGCCTCAACACTCCCCAAGTTTTATGGACTTGTGATAGAAGATCCTGATACATTCTTATTCGAGTTTGACGTACTCTACAAGAGTTATGATTATACCACTAATTCCCATAGGCTTAAGTTATTTCCCACCACTTTGAAAGAGGTTGCATTAAGATGGTTCATGAGCCTAGGCAGAGATACTGTGGAAACTTGGGAAGACATGAAGATGAAATTCCTTGAGAAATACAAGGAATATTGCAGGGGCAGTGACATGAGAGGATGTGACATTTTCAAGATGCAGCAGAAGGAAGATGAGAGCTTAGAACACTACATTGCAAGGATTTTTTTTTCTTGCAAATACCTCCACACCGTGCACTTAATGAGGACTCACAAAAGTTGCTTTTCCTGAGAGGAATTAATGACAATTGCACTGATGCCTTGGATCTCATGGCAGGAGGAGATATCTCTCAAGTCCCTTGGGAGGATATGAAGAAAATATGTTAGAATTACTCTAGGGCAACTTCAAAGAAAGGGAGAGCTTATCAATCTTCCATGGGTAAGTCAACTAGCGGTGGAGTTTCAATAATGGAGATCACTCATTTGTTGGTTGACTTCAAGCATGACATTATCAACAATCTAGCTACTCAGCTAGATACACTTCAGGCCAAGAAGAAGCAAGAGGAGGCAGAGACAATGTTGGCAGAGTATTGTCCTCACTACAGACAAAAGAAGGACTACAGATGCAAGATGGTAGCTAATCTTGAAATCAAGCATATCTCAACTGAGTTCAAGCCAATTAAGATCGAGGAAGACCAAGTCTACTATGTTGCACAAAGGAATCCTTAGGATCCCATACAAGGTATGCCACCAAATCCACTACCCTATGTTGGGCCATATTTTAACTCTTATTCATCTGGTAACCAATGGCAGCCCCCATATCCATCCAGTTATGGAGGACATCCACCACCACCTTGGAGTAACACTCCAAATGCTTGGCCCAGTCATCAGAATTCTTCACCCTAGTGGCAGCAACCTCATGGAAATTGGTAGCAATTCCAAGGGCACTGGCAACCACCTCCAGGAAATTGGCAACAATTCCAAGGGCACTGGCAACCACCTCTAGGAAATTGGCAGCAAACAAATCAATGGAGAGGAGGACAACAATGGCCTACCCAGACAGCCGGCTACATGCAGCCACCTTCTCAACCCCAACAACCTGCTATAATGCCTCCACTTGCTAATCCAAGTTCAAATACACCTAAACCCCTCAGCCCACACCCAATCCAAATAACAAACCACAGTAGTAGCCTGCATACTCTATTGATTCAAATCAATTCCCTACATATGTTGTGAGTGTAATTGGCATCCACTTGCATTCAGGAACTACTCTATCAGCCCATTCCAAGCCCATTATCATTGAACTTTATGTGGAAGAGGAAGAGGAGCCTTTGAATGATCCCATTCAGCCAAATCCACCTAAAAATCCTAAACCAATTCAAGTCAAGCAGATTGAACAAGAACCACCATTCCCTCAGAGGTTGGAAATTGCCAAGAAAAAAGAAAACAAGGATACCACCTTTGACATCTTGGATCAGCTAAAGCATATATGTGTTCAGATACCCCTATTTCAGGCCATAAAGGTTGTTTTAATATACGACAGAGCTATCAAGGAAGCTTGTCTCAAGAAACCAGGAAGAAAGAAGAAAGACCCAACTACAGTCCATGTGGTGGGTCAGTTAGCTGACATCATGTTGGGAAAAGTGACTATTCCCAAGTATAATGACCCAGGCATTCATGTGATAGCAGTTGTCATAAACAAGATTCAGGTAAAGAATGCTCTAATTGATTTAGGGGTAGCAATAAATGTAATGACCAAAGACATCCTATAGCAACTAAATATTGCAAGCATGAGATCTACTCCTACTGTCCTACAACTTGCTGATAGCTCTGTTGTTAAGCCTGATGGTATAGTGGAGGATCTTGTAGTAGTTCTAGACTCCTAGGAGTACCCAACATATTTTATGATTCTTTCTCCCAAGGCTACACTAAGTGGGTATCCCATTATTCTTAGAAGGCCTTGGTTGGCAATTGCAGATGCATACATTGGATGTCGGTCAAGTGACATGACCATTTCAAATGGCAGGAGTACTAAAAATTTTGTTCTTTATTCGCCTGCTCAGCCATCTCATAATGAAGATGATTCTATATGGCCACAAGTTGGTGAAGAAGTCGAGGAAGTAAATTATGTGGCGCAACTTATGATGCTAGGAAGAAGCTCTTTCATGCAGATCCAAGATGAGGATGAATTTTTGGCTAACATCATTCAAAACAATTTTGAAGTGGAGGAAGCACCATCCTCTAATCTTGCTACTCCGATCAAAACACTTATGCATGCTCTTCCTGTAGCCATTGTTCCTACAGCCACTCTTCCTACAGATATTCTTCCTGTAGACGTTCTTCCTACAACCACTATCTCTACAAACAGATTTCTTGCAGCAATAGGTATGTCTCATACATTGCTGCCATATGAACTAAAGGTACCATGTGTTAATGAAGCAGCCATGATAGAATTAACTACACGAGTACAGGTGTCAGAAGGAAGATATCTGAATGTTAATAGAAAATTGAATGAAGAGCAACAACTATTATTGGCAGATCTATTGAGGACCCATTAGCATGCATTCACATGGGATTATCATGATATGAAAGGATTGGATCCTAAACTTTGTACCCATAGAATTTATATCATAGATGATTTCACTCTAGTAAGACAGCCACAAAGAAGGATTAACCCTGCACTAAGAGAAATTGTGAAAGGAGAACTATAGAAATTACTAGATGCAGGATTTATTTACCTCATTTCAGATAGTCAGTGGGTGTCTCCATTAGTGCTTGTGCCCAAGAAAGGAGGGAAATGGCGAGTTTGTGTTGATTATAGGGAACTCAATGCTGCCACCAAGAAAGATCACTTTCCTTTACCCTTCATTGATCAAGTTTTGGATACACTTACGGGGAAGCAATACTTCTCTTTTCTAGATGGATTCAACGGCTACAACCATATCCAAATTACACTAGAAGACCAGGAGAAGACCACTTTTACTTGTCCCTGGGGGACCTATGCTTATTCGGTGCTCCCATTTGACTTGTGCAATGCACCTACAACTTTCCAGAGGGCAGTCATTGGCATATTCTTAGACATTTCTCATGACTGCATGGAGATTTACATGGATGACTTCACCACTTATGGTGTTGATTTTAATCAAACATTGGAGAATCTCAAGAGAGTCCTACAGAGATGTGAAGACCATAACTTGTCCTTAAATAGTGAAAAGTGTTTCATGATGATGCAAGAGGGTGTAGTTCTTAGCCACTACATCTCCCACAAGGGAATCCAAGTTGATCCTACAAAGATTGAGGTAATCACAAATCTTCCTACACCTACAAAATAGAAGGATGTTAGAAGTTTCTTGGGTCATGCAAAATATTATAGGCAATTCATCAAGTATTTTAGCAAGGTAGCAACACCATTGTATACCCTTCTCACTAAAGATGTTGAATTTCAGTGGACTGAAGCTTGTGACAAAACCTTTTCTGACTTGAAGGCAGCTTTAACTCATGCTCCTGTACTCAAGGGATCCAATTGGGAACTCCCTTTCCACATCCACATTGATGCATCAAATTATGCCATAGCAACAGTCTTAGGACAAAAAGAGGGAGTTGTTGAACATGCTATTTACTTTGCCAGCAAAAATTTGCAAGGAGTTGAATTTCAGTAGACTAAAGCTTGTGACAAAGCCTTTCCTGACTTGAAGGTAGCTTTAACTCACACTCCTATACTCAAGGGACCCAATTGGGAAGTCCCTTTCCACATCCACGCTAATGCATTAGATTATGCCATAGGAGCTATCTTAGGACAAAAAGAGGGAGTTGTTGAACATGCTATTTACTTTGTCAGCAAAAATTTGCAAGGACCTGAATTCAATTATACACTAACAGAGAAAGAGATGCTGGTAGTAATCTATGCATTGAACAAATTCAGACATTACATAACGGGCTACCAAATATTTGTGCACACTGATCATGCAACCATTAGGTACCTTATGAATAAACCTTTGATCACAGGTAGATTGGCAAGATGGTTATTGTTGATGCAGGAGTTTGATATAACCATTGTAGATAAGCCAGGGAAAGCTAATGTTGTTGTAGATTTTCCTTCAAGGCTAACTACATCAAAAGACAATAAGCCCACAGATGACTCTTTCCCTGATGAACATTTATTCTCTCTTAGTGTACAAACACCCTGGTATGCTGATATAGCCAATTATTTGGTCATAGGTAGAATTCATTCTCACTTCTCCCCAAAAGAAAAAAGGGCACTTATTGAAAAATATTTTCCTTTCTCTTGGATTGTTGGATGTTTATTTTATACTGGACTAGACCATGTCATGAGAAGATGTGTAAGAGAAGATGAGATATATGACATTTTGCATGCATGTCACAACAAACCATGTGGAGGACACTTTGCAGCCAAGAGGACAACAATGAAGGTTTTGAACATAGGGTATTACTGGCCAACACTCCACAAGGATACAGGAAGGTATACCAAAAAATGTGATAGGTGTCAAAGAATGGGCAGACCAACCAAATCTGATGAGATGCTACTGTGCCCTCAGATAGTAATCACTCCCTTTGACAATTCAGGATTGGATTTCGTAGGACCAATTGACCCTCCAAAAAATGGTAAGTCTTACATATTAGTATGCACTGATTATGTAACAAAATGGGTAGAGGTTAAGGCCATGAAGCATGCAAGAGATAACAGAGTTGTAGAGTTTCTTTATGAAGATATTTTCACAAGATATGGAGTCCCCATAGAGATAGTAACTGATTAAGGAGTTCAATTCACATCAACTCTTGTTGCAGCACTAGTTAATGAGTACAACATAAGGCACAGGAAGTCTACCCCTTATCACCCCTAGGCTAATGGCCAAGTTGAAGTGACAAACAGAGAAATTGAAGCCATTCTAACCAAAATAGTAGCCATCCATAGGAAGGATTGTGAAAACATATTACTAGAAGCTATTTGGGCCTATAGGACAACATGGAAAACAACTACAGGCTTCATCTCATTTGATTTGTTATATGGAAAGACAGTTATGATGCTCGTTGAATTTGAATATAAGACTCTGTGAACTGCAGTGGATTTGGGGACGGATATTTTTGAAGCATAGAAAAGAAAGAATCATGTAGCTAAATGCTTTGGATGAAATATGAAGAGTGGCCTTGCAAAATATAGAAGTAGTGCAAAATCAGAGAATCAAATGGCATGACAAATTTATCAAAGACAAGAAATTCAAACCAGGGGATTGGGCCTTGCTTTATGATTCCAAATACTAGGACAATGCAAGAAAATTACAGACAAGGTGGCTAGGACCATATGAATTTTTTGAGGTCTTTCCCCATGGAGTTGTCCAACTCACCACCATTGACACTATCAGGTTCAAATTACTTGTCAACATTATACCACAAACCAGCCTCTAAAGAAGAATTCCTGCAATAATTCACTCAGCATTCAGCACCCGAGCTTCCTACAGCCAAAGGTGGTGGACCTAGTGTCCCTCCTTCTGCCTAACTGAGGTACATACTTTTCATAATAAAGACTTTCACTTGCATGGAAGTCCATTTCTTCGTCATCTACCCATCCACCCATCCATCACCACCTTTCTCTCTCTTCCATCACTTCATTCCACCTCACCTCATTCCACTTCATTTTCATTTATTGCTCAATTCATTCTCCAACAAGGTGAGCATTACTTTATCTGTGATCTTTGCAACAAATCTTCCATGCATTCAAGTATGTGTGCATTAATTGCTATCTTTAATCATCTTTTAGGAGTGTTCATTTAATCAATGTACGTTAGTATAGATGTTCACATAGATGTCATCATTACCTGTCAATCACCACTCCCATCTCACATGTGCGGACACATGTCCAAATTTAGGTTGGGGGAAGGGGAATGAAAAAGATGCAAAGATTTTGTGAATTTATTATCCATATGTCAATTCATACTAGGCTATGTTAGAAAATTGAAATAAGCTGATTTGAAATTCGAGTGAGAGGACGGCTTGCATGTGTGAAGTGATAGTAGTTGCAGCCGCCATTTCTTCCTATAATGAATCTTCGTTATCACCCCTTTTCTTGCCATTATTGACCCTATCGAAATCTTGAGTTGAAGAGCCATAGTTGCAAAACAAAAGGAAAGAAAGTTAGTTGGCAGTTGCGCTAGAAATTTAGCAGGGTGGTACTAGAAAGAAGGGGAATTGCAGTAAAATAAGTTGCAGAGCATTTGTTTGATTGCAGACAATGGGAGGTGGGTTAATTCGAAATAAACCCACAGTGCATGATATTTTACTACAGGATGCACAATGCCTGGCCAAATTTCAAAACTATGGATGGATAGATTACTTTTTGAAGTTGGATGGTTTTGATGAAGGCATTGCCCTTGAATTTACTCAGACGTTTTTAGAGGGAACAACCACAGTAAAAGGGTTGGAAGTTGTGGCAACAAAGGAAAGAATTGTAGAGGTTACAAGGTTACCTACTGATGGTGAAAATTACCCTGCTTCTAGAGACGCCAGATCAACTAGGGCTAAATTTACAGAGCCAAATGATCCCCCATTGAGCATAGACAAATAGGGCACAAAGAGAATGTCTTTGCCCAAGCCGTGGAAGCAAATAGTTGTGTATGTCATCAAATACATCACTTGTGAGGGTTTTCAGTCAAACTTTCACTCTATCCACTTCAAGCTTTTGAATCATATGAGGCACGATAGAAGGATGAATGTGCCCAACGTGTTGCACAATCTTCTCTCAATCATGGCGGTCAAAACTCAAAAAGGTAGGGATAATTTTGTTTCCCACCATTGCCTGATTAAATTTCTAGTTGAAAAATCTTTGCATGATGTATCTAGAATGACTTGGGAAGAGTTTATCAAAGCTGATGATTTGCCACCTAGGGCTATACCTCAATCTCGTATGTCTAGTAGGAGGGTAAGCATGGCTGAAGCCATTCCTAGTACTTCAACCTCTGGTGTTGGCTCTAGTGTGAATCTTTCTGCAACAGGAGAAGCTATAGAAATTAGTTCTTCTGAAACATAGCATACAGAAAAAAGAAAGCCCTTCCTCAGGTTTTGATGATGAAATTCTACTTGAAACCCTCATGAAAACTAGGGCATAACAGAGAGAAGTAGAAACGAGAAAAGGGAAGGCTAAAATGCAGCCTATAAAAAGAGGGGTATGAAGTTCTAAGAAGAGGAAGGCTGATATTGTTCATCCTGCAACCAAAGGAAAATGTGAGAGATCTCAAAGGAAATCAAGAGCAGTTGGGCCTATGTTTGGTACGCCTCCACAAGAAATCCCTAAACCTAGTGAGACCTCACATGAGAACCCTGAAGCTCTAATGGAGCAGGAGAATGTTTAAAGAGAAGAAGACATATTTAATAGAGCAACAAATATAACACTGGCCAATCTTGCTAACATTGCAGAAGAATTGGAGGAAAATCAAAACTCCCTACAGCATGAGCAAGAGCTCCTGCAGCAATAGCCAGAACCGGAGCAGGAGTTCCTGCAGCCACTGCAAGAGAAAGAACAACAGTCCCTGTAGCAAAAGGAATAAGAAACAATACCTTTGCAGCCCAAGATAACTGGACATCCTGAGTCCATGCAGATAGTACCATATGAGGAGCCACCACCAAAAATACTGGTAGGAATCCATAAGCCTCCTGATTTTACAATGCATGCAGTTCTTTTGAATTTATGGCAAGAAATACAAAGGAAAGAGGAAGAATGGAAAAATGAAAAACAAAAATTAGAGGAAATTCAAAAGAGGGATGAAGAAATTGAGGATAAAGATGCAGAAATTGCCACCCTAAAGCAAAGGGTAGATGATATGGCAGCCTTGGTGCCAAAGATTCTAGAATGTAGAGATCCTAGAAGAGTCTATGCTCTACTCCTAAAGGAGAGGTGTCTCTCTTTTAAGATGTCAAGAATTGCCTCGGGTTTGAATCCTTCTATTGACACCCCTATGGAATTCTTCAATGCTTATAGGATTGCCTCACCTGAAATAAAAAAATTTATATGTGAATTTTATTTACATAATTATGTTGTCACAAAAGACCATGATTGGAATCTATTGTTGTATGTTGGAGATATTCAATTGAGAGCATTCATGTCTTGGGTACAAAATGAGATTAGTTGGGGACAACAACATAGTGCTTATAAACAATTGGAATATGATATTCCCCTGCATGTTAGAGCTCAATCAAGCAACCTAAGGGACATTTACAAAGAATGGCATAGAATGTTGCTTAGACCAAGTTATGCCAATAGAATTATGCCTTGGATTGAGGCAATATATAGTGAGTATGAACTAAATATAGTACCAAAGGAAGAGGCCATGAGGAGATGTTTATCCCAGAGATGGAATAGTTTGACTGATGAGCTGAAACAGGCTGAGCCTCATTCCATCCACAATTATGTTGCAGCCCTAAAAAGAATTGAGAGGTATATTGAGATTGGGAGAGAATAGGGGCGAGATTTCCTTCCCCTAACTTTCCAGCCACCCATGCTCATGTGGCCCATGCCAAATTTTATATTTTACCAGTTTGATGTTGTTGTAGAGAGGTAGAGATGGAACATGTTTGACAGATTGGGAGGATTCTATTAGGACCCAGACTCACGCATTGCAGCCATTGATGTTGGGTAGCTCTTTGTTGCAAATTTCAGAGCTTTGACCAAGCAGAAGAATAACCCTTCCCTTGCTGGAGGACCAGTAAAACGTTAGGTTGGGGGGAGTGATGAGCCTAGTTTTTGGTCTAATTTTGGGTAAAATCTATAGTCTATTTTCTAATAGATGTCATGGACTTTGATGCTTAAGTGTTGGTATTGGCATAATGTTTCCCTCAAACCATTAACATTTAACAATATCCTATCTCTGCAAGCTTTAATGACATTTGGCATAATATGTGGGTTATCTATATTAATTTTGCATGTGATGGATGTTTCTTGGAGTGGTTATAGATGTGCAATTATTATGCGTACTGACTCTGTCATGCAGATTTAATGAGCTAAGTTGAGGAAGACGCCACCAACTGGACATGCACCATAACCACCAGTTGAGGAATCGCAACAAGTCAAAGGCAGTCGATGACAAAGATTCTTCATGCAACTATGTGTAACCACCTTGTAGTGAACCTTAATGATCGAGCATGCATGGGCGTTACTATTGTGTTGAATCTATGCTTGACTTGTATGTCTGGCCAAATTCCTTGCATGCGTAACTGCCATCGCTCCACTCTCCCTTGTTTTCCCTAAATGGCGTCCTCCTAGTCGTGGAGTTGACTGCCCTATTTAGCTATAGTATAAATAATAATTTGATGCTCCTTCCTTTAGAGTTTCATGATTTGATATTGTACTTGCATTCTCCAGTTTTAGCAATACAGATACATTACTCTTTGTATGCATGATTTACAGTGAATGAAATAAAATTTTGAGTTCGACATTTGAGTTCTTGTTAGTTTAAAGGATACTTATCCAAGGGGGCCCACTTGGTAAGTAATTCATCTTCTTATTTTAGCATTAGCTTAGTATTACATGTTTTTTAGTGCTTAGTTAGATATCTGGCATCGACTGTTCCTGCAGCCACTAGAATTCCATTTTGTGACTATTCCTATAGCCAAAGCAGACATAGTAGTTTCTTGTTTGTTGTTCAGATTTCCATTCTTGTTTTGCATTTCAGCTTAGCATAGTTGTTGGTTGATGTTCAACATTTGTTTCATTTCTTTCCAGCAATTTACTTTCAGTATTGTGTTTCTTAGCTGTAGAATGCAATGGCTACTTGAGCCCCTAGTGCACATACTGTGCTGACCCATTTCAAGTTCGCATCCCTAGGTTGACAAGTTAAATGCACCTTCATGATGATCGAGTAGCTATTCAGGTCAGATGTCCAATCTCTGAATCATGGTTGTAAAGGATTAGTTACTAAATCATTGTAGGAGGCCAACAATCTTTCCCTTCATAGATTCTATGACAATTTTGGAATCACCTTTAATCTATAATTTTTTATGTCTAATGAGAGGGCAATTTTAACCCCCCGTGGCATAGCCATAGCCAATGCTTTAGCCATATTACTAGATTACAACCCCAAAACCCATGAGTATCCTACAATAAATTCCTCATTGTGATATTTAAGAATACCACCACCACTTGTCATACTTGGGTTGCCTTTAGTAGCCCTATCAAAATTTAGCTTTCCCCAATCCACGGGAGGAGGTTATCATTTAGTATTTATTTTGGTGGTCTATAAATCTAGAGTTATCAAATCTCTAGAGGGGTCCAACTATAGTCCCCATTTGTTACTAATAATAATTCCATAAGAGTTGGAGAGGAACTAAAGAATTTCTAGATGCTAATAGATAAATTTTCCACAAGCATCTTACAGAAATTCCCAAACACCTCCTTAGCATTCTTTTCAAAGTTTCAAAAATTTCTATTATTCCTTTCTTTCTATATGCCCCAACATATATGGGGCGGAAATTGTCTCCATAACTCCCTAATCAAGGGGTGAGTATAAGGACATGTTCAATTCTCAATTAAACCATTAAGATTTGTATTTATAGTCCAACTAATACCCAAATTTTGTAGAGATGGACCTTAGATTTCCTCAGAGAAAGTACAATAAATAAGAAGATGTGACATTGTTTCCTCCTCTTTTTTTCATAAAACACACATATTGGGGATTTGAAAACCTCTTATTTTTAAAATTTCCTAAATTAGAATTCTATTGTGAGTTACAATCCACCAAAATAAATTGATTTTGGGTGTATGATGATAATTCCAAATTTATTCTAGAATCTATTATAGTTGTCATTTACTAACAACAGATCGTAAGCAAATTTGACAATGAACTTCCCTCTTCTAACCTTTTCCCAATAAAACCCATCCTCCTTTTGGAATAAAGCGATTCTTGTTAACTTCACATTCTCTTGAAGGATGTGCATTTTTTGGTTCAACTCCTCATTACCATTACAACAAGCTCCAATTTTCCATCATTTTTGAGTCCCAAAATTTCCTAAAAAATAGCAACCCACCTTCCAAAAAAACATATTATCAGGCCCTCTAGGCCCCTGAACAATAGATGATTACTCAAAGGTTGGTCCAACACCCAAAACTCCTCCCAAAATCCATTTCTACAACCATTCTCCACTTTCCACTTTAAGCCCAACTGAATAAGTTTTATTGATTTAAGTATATTGTTTTATATTATAGAACCCTGAAGATACCCAAATTCAAAGAGATTCTTGACTAACTGAGTGTTGTTTAAGTCCTTGAATTTCATTATTTCATGCCAATCCTTATTATTCAAAAGGAGATCCCAACCAATCTTAGACATAAGGGATTTTTTGGTGCGCTAGATCTTTATATTTCCCATACCCCCACAAGCATTAAGATGACAGACTTTATCCCAACTTATGAGGGCCTTTTTTTATTTTCTTTTGTGCTAGACCATAGAAAATTTATTTAGATTTTTTCAAATTTATCAATAGTAAATGTAGGGATCTTGAACAAGGAGAGAAAGTAGATAGGGATACCTTACAAATAAGTGGCAAGAAGATGAATTTTTCCCTAACATGACTCAAAAGCTTACCCTTCCAAGTAGCCAATTTTTTTCTAAAATATTTCTAATATCGTGTTCTAAAAGGAGGGAATGACTTATTTTATAGTAAGTGGGAGCATAAGATAAATAATGGGAAGAGTTACACTAGCACAACCTAGAATAGTGGTAACTTTCCTCTGTAACTCCAAGCTTGTGTTAAAAATTAAATCTTACTTTTTTCATAGTTGATACATTGGCAAGAAATAACAACATAGTTGTTTAAGCACAACTTAAATTTCCTTGCTTCCACTACAAAGGATTTTCAAAAAGGATAGTTTCACCAATAAATTTCTAGTTAGTTGAAGGGTTAATAGAGGTGGTAGTTTTGATTCCCTTAAGAACTCCATTATCAAGTAATTTTAGAATATTTCATCTTGTGAATTTAGCTATCATTATAAAAATATATGTGGATAGATGGTCCCCTTGTCTAATCCCCCTTTCAACATTGAAGAATTCTCTAGGCACTCTATAGAAAAATATCAAATACTTAACCATTGGCACACATCCCTTTATAAAGTTGATGATCTTCTCATTAAAGCCAATTATTTTTAGAACTTGGAATAAGAAATTCTAGGATATTTTATCATAAGCTTTAGAGATATCCAGTTTGAATATCATACCAGGGATGTTACGTTTATCCATTGAATAAATTATTTTGTGAGTGGAAATACTAGTATCTAGGATTTGACAACCATGTATAAAACCTTTTTGGCATCCACATATCATTTTATCGAAGAAAGGTTTTAACCTATTCACAAGAAATTTGGAGATCTTATAAATAGTATTATAGAGGTTGATGGGTCTAAATTTAGACATTTCTAAAGGGTTGAGATTTTTAGGAATAGGAGCAATGAAAGTATTACTTAAGTATTTAAAGAGTTTCCTCGATCTAAAGAAATTTTTAGCTGCCAAAAAACATCAACCCCTACGATATCCCAAATATATTGGAAAAGATAAGGTGAACCCATTAGGGTCAAGGGCCTTATAAGCCCCCATAGAGAAATTAATAATCCTAACTTCCTCCTTAGAAATGGGCCTCAAAAGAAGAGCATTTTCATCAGTAGGTAAATTTGTCTAGGGATGTTGTCCAACAACTCATCTTCTAATGCGGTAGGATGGTCAATAATTGGTTCCATCATAGTAGATTAAAATTACTTAGAATAAATATGTTCAACCTATTCATCAGAAGTACCCATAATTTCATTCTCTCCTACAAGTTTGGAAATAGTATTCCTCTTCTTGTGCTCCAAAGCAAATAAATGGAAAAAACCAGA
This sequence comes from Sequoia sempervirens, assembly GCA_007258455.2. NCBI lineage: Eukaryota > Viridiplantae > Streptophyta > Pinopsida > Cupressales > Cupressaceae > Sequoia > Sequoia sempervirens. The sequence continues at coordinate 25,402 of VDFB02155692.1, forward strand.
ATTTATGTCCCTCTCTTCCATCCATCAAATTCCAGATTTTTGCTTCCATAAGATCAATTTTTTACAGTGTTAGGCCCTCAACTTGGTAAGTTTCATTGGATATATATCCACTATCCATTCTTGTCTAAATATCCTTAATTTTTATAGTTAGAGTTTTCTTGTGATCTAAAACATTATTGAAGATCAACCCATTCCATCCTTTGACTTTATTTTTAATATTTATAAGTTTTTGATTCACCCTATACATAGTAGAACCTTGGATAGGGATGTTCCACCACTTAGAGATAAAATCCCTAAATTTAAAATGTAAATCCCACATTATCTCATATCTGAATAGGAAAGGGCTAGTAGGAGCATTATCTTTCTAGTCCAGCAATAGTGGGTTGTGGTCTGAAATAGTTCTAGGTAAAGAAAAAATGTTCAAGGTGTGGATAATGTCCTAGTTAGAAGAAACTAGGAAATAATCCAACTTCACTTCTAGATAAGGTGGTTTCCAGTTCTCCTATTATTCCATGTGAATAATTGATCTTGGAGGTCTATGTCCATGAGCCCAATTGAACTAAGAAGTTCAACCAAATCAACCATGTTGTCTATGTAACCTACTAAGTCCCCAAGTTTTTTTGAAAGAAAAAGGGGGGAATTGAAATTCCCAGCCAATATCCACCATGCCTCACTAGTACCCAAAACTTGAGCAACCACATCAATCCAAAGAGATTTTATGGAATTTCTCTCATTAGAGGCATATATTTATTAAATTCCATGATAAAATCATGGAAGTGAATCTAACTCCTAGGATATTTCTAGATTGATTAATTAGAGTAGGTCAACAAACTTAGCTAGGTTCCACATTGTGAGTAGACCTCTTGAAGCCCCAATAGCCTCACATATAAATTATTCAGTAGTGAGTTACAAATATTTAGCAATGGACTGAAAATTGCTCTTATTCATTTTAACTTCTTGAAGTAAAAATATATTTATCTTATTCTCCAAAAGACAAAATTTCAGGATATATTACTATTGAGGGCTATTAGGCCCTCTAACGTTCCAAGATAGAATCTTTGTTTATAATTTTTTTGAAGGATGTCTCTAACATTCTTTTCATTATTTTATTGCTTCTCTTTATCTTGTTTGTCATTGGGAATCTTGCTAGCCTTAGCCTCAACACCATCTTTTTTTTTCCTTTATTTTGGGGGGTTGACCATCCTTCCTAATCAAAGAAATATTTACTTTTAGTTGGTTTATTTGAATATTCTCTCAGAGAGAGTGAAAGGATATCTTACATAGGGGTGTTGGGTGAATTTGTCTTCATTTTTATTACACTCTACAATGCTTCAATATGCTGAGGGGAAGTCATCTTTAAGATTTGACACCTATGGTACTCACTAGATATTTCCCCTTCTTTTTTTTCTTCCATTATAGGGGTAGGGGGCCTTAATCCTTAAGACCTCCAACTACACACCAACCGGATGTTTGTCTCCTATCACAGAGCTTTCCTTCCTAAGAGGAGATAGAGCTTTAAAGGTATTTTTATCATGTATACCAAGCTTAAATCCTTTAGAGATATCATTTTTCAAAGGGGATTTGAGTATACTCAGGATCTCATCTTTGAAAGGATAATCCTCTAATCCATTCATTGTTGAAACCAAAGGCTCTTTAATTTTTTGGTTTTGCTTTAAGGGGGCTTTTCAAATAGTGATTAAGTGTCCTAATTTTGAGAATTTTTTATAGAATATTGTATCATTTTTATATAAAATTAGTTGGGACCACTTCCCAAGAATCTAGAATGATTAAATTTGGAAGAGTCTTATGAATATCAATATTCACACAAAAACAAGCAAATACTAACCTATATTTTTTTTTGTAAAGTTTTCCATTGAAATAAAGTGTCTAATAGAGTTTCCAATTCATTGATACATCACTTCATTCTAGATGTCGAGAGGGATTCCAGGCATCCTAACCCAAATAGGGGTTTTTTTATTTAGATCTACAATAGGGTCAATGGTTTTCATCTACACAGAGATAAATTATGTTTCTTGTATAACCAAGGGCCCATGTTGAGAATTATTAGAAGATCATCCTTAGAATTGAACTTGAAGAGGAACAAGCCACCAACCATAACACTCACCTCCACACTACCTTTCATATGCCATTTAGCATCAATCCAATGCCAAACCACATCAACAATGTGATGTAAGGAGAAAAAATTATCGACCAAGGAGTTCTCCATCGAGGAGATGGTTCTTTCAAACATGAATTCAAGAGGTTTTATTTTCATTCCATTTTTAAACTCAAAGAACTCAAGTAAAGTATTTTTATGTGCATTGTCACCTCCAATGTCACCCACAAGAACACATTTCTAGTCCTTGATATTCAAATCAATAGATGAATACAGGTTCAAGAGGACCATCCAAAATAGTGTCAAGAGCTTAAATAAGGCCCCCCAAGTTTGAAACAGTAGCCAAAATAAAGTCCTTAGTTATTTGTACTACCGATGCAAGCAAAGGGAGGGGGGTCATGAGGACCCCCATGACTATCATACACCATGTGCAAGGTTCAAATAGGATGACAAAAAACCCTTTGATTTCTTTGTTATTACTAAGTAGCATATATTTAAATCTCCATTGGTATCATACATAATAAATATTAAATTTGTAACATAAAATTTATATTTTCATTTTATAGGTTTTTTACCTTCATTTCTAACATTTAGTATTAAAGCCTAGCCAACTTTGCTTCTTAGGTGGAAGTGTGAAGGTTTTCATGTAGTGGGAGTTATGTTCATTTTTTTTTACAGATTTTTCAGTGTGATACCCATGTATACATTTGCATCTTGATTAGATGATAATAATTAGAGGACCCTCTTGAAGAGAGGGACCAATTGTTGGCTAAATAAAAAAATAAAGACTTGATAAAATAGATCAAGATGAGTGGAAAAAATAGATAATAAAGCACATAGTAAAATCCAACTTTATCTTGTCGGATTAGTTTTATTAAATTTAGTTAAAGAGCTAAATCTAGTTGAAGAGCCCATATCATATTATTCATGGAAACATTTAGGTGAAATCTACCAAGCCAAGATCTAAACAAATAAGTTATATTTGAAAAGATTTTTTTTCTTTGAAAATAAAGGAAGATGACTCAATTGTTGAGTATTTGAATTTATTTAATCTAATTTTGTGTTAGTTAGCTTCAAATGATGTTAAGATTGATGAAGAAGATAAATGCATTATACTTATTTATTATTTTCTTGAGCCATGGGAAAATTTCATTCTTTCTATTAGTACTAATCTCAAAGATCCCAAGATGGGTGCTCTTGTTGCAACATATTATCATAGGAAATGACAAAGAAAGCTATAAATAGCTCATCAGATGCTCTCCGTGTCAAGGGAAGGTCTAAGAAAAGAGGTGGATCAAAAGGAGAACAAAAAGTTCCTAAAGACAAGTGTAAGGGAAAATCTAAAACTCCTAGTGAAAAGAATAGAGTGAAGTGTTGTAATTACAAAAAGAGGGGACATGTTAAGAAAAATGTAGAAACAAAAATAAATTGTGGGATTCCTCTACAAAAAAAGGACTCTAAATTAGGAAATAAAGTTTCATTATCTTCATGCAATAATATTTCTCATGAAAATTGGTTGTTTGACTCAAGATGCTCATACCATGTGACTCCTCACAAGGAGTGGTTTTCCACATATGAAGAATATGATGGAGGTCAAGTTTACCTTGGGGACAATAGTTCATATCCTATTATTGGACGAGGAAAGGTATAATTTTTATTTAGTGATGGGAGGATTAAAACCCTCCCTAATGGTTTACATATTACTAGGTTGGCTAGAAATATATTTACGTATCTAATTTGAATGATTTAGGAATGCATGTAACATTTGATAAGCATGGTTGTAGATTGGTGAGAAGAAGCTTAGTGGTGGCAAGAGGGACAAGATTAGGAAAAAAATTTAGACTTAATTACACTACTTTATATAAATCCACCCATGTGACTATTTTTTTTTTAAATACATGTATGTCTTGGCACTATAGATTGATCCACATAAGTGAATAAGGTTTAAAAAAATATTGTGAAAAAAAAATGTTTGATAAAGTATCTTGTGTATCTTGTTTTGATGTGTATTTTAATTTTTTTGAGCATTATGTGTTAAAAAAAAAGAAGCAAAGAGTAAATTAGAAATTATTCATACAATTGTATTTATGTTGTGGATATTGACTCTATTGGAAAACATCAATATTTTAATTTATTTCATTGATGGTGCTTCAAGGTTTATTTGAATTTATTTTATGAAACATAAATATAAAGTTTTCACTAAGTTTAAATAATTTAAAGTCTTAGTAGAGAAGCAATCAAAACATACGATACATGTTTTAATATCTAACAATGAAGAAGAATGTTGTTCTAATGAATTTGATGATTTTTTCAAGCATGTGAGTATCATAAGGTGAAAGAGACATAAGGGAACACATATTCTCCTAGGTTAACTTGGGGAAAGGTGTGCATAAGATCAAAGAAAACAAGGAAGCCTTCTATGATGATTTATGTAATTTTTTTAAATAAAAAATATAAATGTAATAATAATAAATGAAAATCTAAAATGTAGAAGTGATTAAAAAGAAAAATGGTGCAAGATGGTGCAAAGGAGTGAAAAAATGTAGGTGAGCAAGGCAGGAAACGCTAGTGAGACTATGAAGAAGATGACCAATCGGAGAAGGGTGTGGCAAGGGAGAGAAGAGAGGAAGTGAACACCCATATCCTTTAATGGGTATTCACCAATGAAGACTAGGTGGATATGTGTCACCCAAGCTACTTTAGGAGGGATGAATGCAATGTGTGCCCACAAAACAAGATGGGGTGGAGGGAATCGAAGCTGAAAAAGCAACTAGGATCAACACTAGGAAAAAAGGAATAGGAAAGGAGAAAATTGGATTGCTCGTGGTAGCTTTCCAAATCACAGGCATGGGTGGTTTGGGAAAAAAAGAAGCCCTAGGATTGAGATATCAACAAATTGGAGAATCAAAGAGGAAAGAAGGCCAAAAATAACCAGTAGCCCCTAGATAGGGAAAAGCAAGAACATTGAATAAGTAGGTTAACATCAACTCAATGTGGATTTGATGGATCAGAGGTGGTCACAAAATGAGCAAAGGAAAGGGGCCATCGATAGGGGTGACCCAAGAGAAAAGACCCCAAAAGGCCGAGTGGGGGAAGAAAAATCATGGAGAGCATGGGGAGTGTGGTCAAGAGCTAAATGGAGTAAGGGAAAGCGAGTAAAAAACTCCAACCAATTTTGGAACTAGGGAAATAGAAGAATGGGAAGTCAAACTACCAAAAGAAAGGAAGAGGAAGGGAAGCTGATGCAAATCTCAGGTCATGGGGAAGCAAGTTGTTTTTCGATGCCAACAAAAATTATTAATTCAAGGGTTCTAAGATTGAAAGATCGAGCCTTATTTGCAAAATGGTGCAGCCCAGGATGCACAAAAGAAGAAATCATGGAGAGGTGGCAACAAAACTTCAAGGATCCGGTAAGTGTTTAGAAACTACCAAACTCATTCTTCCTCATTGAATGCATTGGCATAATTTAAAGTAGAAATTTGTGCATGAAAATCCTCTATTATTTAAGGGATATAGCTTTCACTACAAAAACTGGGAAGCTAACTTTGATCCATGGAAATACATAATCAAAAAAATCCCCACATGGATAAAACTGGTTGACCTCCCATCCAAGTACTGGAGTGTGGAAGCAATGATAGAGATTGGGGATGCCCTAGGGGTATTCCTGGGAGTAGATGAAGATTTCATTAATGGGAAGAAAGAATCTAAAGCTAATATACTGGTGGAAATTGCGAAAGGGGTAGGGATATACAAAAATTTGGAAATATTATCTAAATTTGGAATCTGGAATCAAAAGTTGGTTAAATGTGAAGGATTACAAATTAGGAGGTGCTTATTCAGGGAGGATGTAAGGGAAGGATGTTCTTGGGGAATGACAGTGAAAAAGAAGAGCAACCCCAATGGAGAGGATCAAAATGGAAAAAAAGAGATGGCAAAAAAGGAAAATCTTTCGGAGAGTCCGTAGAAAACCCCAACCCTAGACAAAGGCTACATAAGGCAAATAATTGGCACAGGGTCCAAAAAGAGAAATTTGAGCAGAAAATTTTGGAAATCAAGAAGGGATTTGTGTCAAAAAATAACATATGATTTGAATATGGCAGCTCGAGCAAAAAAATACCTAAGTACTCTACTAGAACAAACTAGAGAATTACAAAAGGACATAGCCCTGCAGCTAGAAGAGATTTCAAATGAAATGAACAACCCAAGAAAAAGAGAGAAAGGAAAAGGAATTATAGAATCAATTGAAAAGGCCATCATAGGAAGGAGGGTCTAGAGAAAATGAGAAGGATAAGGAAGAAGAAGGCATCATGTACATGGGAAAATCAACACAAGTTGAGGATGAAGAAGTTGAAAAAGATCTGCAAGCGATCAACAATGAAAGTGAAGCAGAGTTGGAATCAAATGAGGAGGCACAAGAGGAAGTAAAAGAAGGGGAGATCATGGAAGAAAGAACTCTTGAACAATCTCAATCAAAAATAAAGAAGTCCAACATCAAGAAAAAAGGAAAGATGGAGTCTAAGACAAATAAGGCCAAATTGGAGATAGTAGCAAATGTAGTTGGACAAACGAAACTAAGAATAGAGAAGGATGTTATTCTTCCCTAGCCGCAATGAAGGTCATAACATGGAATGTTAGGTTCATAAATTCCCCTAACAAATGGCATATGGTTAATCGCAAAATTGACCAATCAAAAGGAAACATTTTCTTACTACAAGAAACAAAGTGGGACATAGAAGAAAGCAAAAGCAAACTCAACTGGTGGAGACAATGGAAGGGGCACTTTGTGGGAGATGAGGGAGCCTTAGGGGAACTATGTGTCCTTTGTAACCCACTAGTAGTATCAAGTGTGGTGGCTAAGGAGAACAAAAATTGGATAAAAATAAAGTGTAAAATACTCCAAAAGAATGAGCAGTTTACAATAATAAATGTCTATGGGCCTCTAGCCACAACAGAAAAGAGAAATATATGGCAACAACTATCCACATCCATAGCAAGCCTTGGGGGAGAGAAAGGAATCCTAGCTGGTGACTTCAATGCTACCCTAAACTATGGAGAAAAGAGGGGTAGATTGGGTAGATCCACTAGAATTTAGCAGGACTTCTAGGAATTTTTGGACACTAATCAACTGATGGACATGCAAACCAAGAATGGGACCTTCACATGGATCAACAGGAGAAAAAGCTTCACTAGTATAGCAGAAAGGATAGATAGCCTTATTGGGGATTGGGGAGGAGAGTGTCAAATACAAGAATCCACTATAGTGCCATATGTTGGATCAGACCACTTCCCAGTCCAGCTTTTCATCCAACTAGATATATCCCCAAAAGGTAGCTTGTTCAAGTTTGAAATCATGTGGCTCAAGGATGAAATTCTCCCAAATTTAGTTGTTGAATGGTGGCATGAGCTAAGAATTGAGAACCATTCCCACCTATACAAGATGAGAAAAAATATAAACCATGTGAAAAACAAGTTGAAGGAATGGAATAAGGAACACTTCAAGAATGTCTTCTAAGAGAAAGAGAGAGTAGAAAAAGAACTGGCTGCACTCAATGAACACATCATAGAAAATTGCATGGGAGGTGACAATTTTGAAGTAGAAAAAATACTAAAAGAAGAATTGGCTGAAATTTTAAAAAAAGGGGAGTGCTTTTGGAAACAAAAATCAAGTGAAACATGGTTAAAGGAAGGAGATAGAAATACCAAGTATTTCCGCATAACGAAAGTAATAAATAGAAGCATAAATAGAATCACAACAATTAGAAGGGAGGATGGAAAAAAAACCCAATCAATGGATGAGGTCAACGAGGAGGCAATGAACTTCTTCCAAAAAATACTAAATAGACCAGCTCCAGAAAATAGAAATGCTCAGGACAAACTCCTAAGCTTCATCCCAACAGTAATAGGAGAAGATCAAAACAAAGTACTATACCAAAAAATAAGTATGGAAGAGGTGAAGAAATCAACCTTCTAGCTGAACCTTAATAATTCCCCAGGCCTAGATGGATTTTCGACCGATTTTTTTCAAAAAATTTAGGGAATTGTGGGGGAGGATCTAACACTATAAATGGAAGAATTAAGGAGAAATATGACCATGTTGGGTGCAACAAACCATACATTTTTGGCCCTAATCCCTAAGAAGAAGGATCCTTAGTCAATGGGGGATTTCAAACCTATTGCATTATGTAATATGATTTACAAAGTGGTTACCAAGATTATAGCCAACAGACTGAAGGGTTTTCTAAGCCAAATCATATCAAAGGAACAAAGTGTCTTTGCCTCGGGCAGGTCAATTGTTGAGGGCATCATTACAGCTCATGAAACCCTTCACTCAACTAGAAAGGCAAGGGAGCCAAGTGTATCATTCTCAAATTAGACATTCTCAAAGCATATGATCTAGTGGATAGACAATTCCTAGTAGAGGTGCTCAAGAAATTTGGCTTCATGGAAGAATGGATAAGTTGGGTTAATAGTTGCATATCAACTTCCAAGTTCTTTGTCCTAGTAAATGAGACATCACAAGGTTTTCTTGTATCTTCAAGGGGCATCAGGCGAGGGGACCCCCTATCTCCCTTCATGTTCAACATTATGGTGGAGGCTATGGGTAGGGGAATAAGTATGTTGAGGTAGTTAGGGGAGTGGAAGGGAGTATCAATAGGAAATGAACTGGAAGCAACAACACATCAACAATTTGTAGATGACACAATACTATTTGGCACAATGAGTAGAAAGGAAGCTCGAACTATTAGAACTTTCCTGGATGAGTACTGCTTAGCATCAGGACAGAGCATCAATTGGCATAAATCAAAGGTATTTTTTCTCAATACACAACCGAGTTTGCAGAGGGAGTTGGCAAGGATCTTGGGATTGAGAGTGGCAAACTTCCCAGGTAGGTATTTGGGAACACCTCTTTTCATTAGCATCAATAAAAAATGTTACTAGGAGAACCTAGTAAATAGTTGCAAGAACAAAATGGGGACATGGAAAGGGAAGTGGTTGTCATTAGTAGGGAGGTTGATGATGGTGAAAGCAGTGCTTTCATCCATACCAGTTTATTCAATGGCCTGCTTGAAGACCCTAGTAGTGGTTGAAGAAAAACTCAATCAAATTTTCAAAAATTTCTTTTGGAGTGGATCAGGGGAACAACAGAAGTTTCCACTAGTGGCCTGGGAGAAGGTATGTACACCTAAGGAATTAGGGGGAATGGGTTTCAAGCAACTAAAATTGATGAATATGGCTATGGGAGAAAAACTGGTGTGGGATATGTATGTGAAAGGAGAGCAGAAATGGGTGAAAATATTGAGAAGAAAATACTTGGACTCGGACTCCCCAACTCAAATATTAATCATGACAAACCCCTTGAGAGGCTTAATAATATGGAATTATTTACTGGAATGCAAAGACATCATCACCAAGCACGTAACTTTGGAAGTAAGGAATGGACAATCAACATCTTTTTGGATGGACTCCTAAAATGGCAAAAAATCCCTGGTAACACATCCCAATTTGGAGCAAATCAAAGCAGAGTCTACTTAGATTTGGGGAGATAAGATATGCAATTATGACAAAACAAAACTACAAGATGGGGTCTAAAAGTGGGAATGGCACTCCCTAAAGGATCTAAATGCCTCACAAGAACAAAAGGATGTTTTATCTACAATCCTTAAAGAAAGAACTTTCTCCCCTTCCAATCAAGAAGATACTATAAGGTGGTGTGGCTCGTCGACTGGGTCATATGTTGTCAAGTTTGGATATAGAATTAAAGAAATGGTAGAAGCCAGGTAGAATTGGCCAAAGAAACTCATATGGGGGAAACACTGCCTCCCAAATAGACTAATATGCAACTCAAATGTGTCCTTTGCAAGAAGAGCAATGAAAATGTGGATCACCTATTACTGAGTTTCCCATATTCAGAGTAATGTTGGAAGTTTTTCATGAATAAATTGAGTTACCAATGTGCGCTGCCTGCATGTTTACTAGCATGGTTCAATATGTGGCCACAACCATGAAGGAAAGCGATATTTGATACCATCTGGCCAATATCCCCCTCAATCATAATTTGGGAAATATGGAAGGAACACAACATGAGGATATTCCAAGACAAGAAAATGACTCAAGAGAGACTCTGGTCCAAAATCGAAAGTATGATTACTGAAATAGTCAATGAGGTAGCCTGATCAAAATTGAAGAAGTAGATGATCTACACCAATTGGGATGAAAAAATGAAAAAAATCATTCAGTGGGCTAGCCATCCCCCAATTGTTTGGACTAGGCTTAAGCGACACCGACAACAAAAAAAGGAGTGAAGTGGTATGGGAAGCACCAGAAGGAGGGTGGATTAAAATAAACATTGACGGAGCTGATCAAGGCAACCCAAGGCTAGGAGGAGTAGGATGTGTGGCACGAGATGAATTTTGGAAGATAATTGTAGAGAGGTCCATTCTGCTAGGAGTATGCACCAATAATGAAGCAGAGTTTTGAACGGCATTAAAGGGCCTTCAACTAGGAGTAGCAACTGGAGCAAAGAAAATACACTTGGAAGGAGATTTGCTAATCAATATTAATGCAATTCGGCTCAACAATGCCCCTAATTGGAAATTAAATCATTTGCTACAACCAATAAAATAGCTCCTAGGAAAATTTGAGGACTTTAAAGTAAGCCACATATATACAGAGAGGGTAACCAAGTGGCAGACAACTTGGCAAAGAAAGCAATAGAGAAGGATGACTGACAAAGCAAGTGAAATGGACGAAGAGGACACCCACTTTCCTTTGAATGATAGCTTAGAAGGCAAGATAGAGCATGTGTGCAATAGCATAGGAAAATGGATATGCTATAAAGATAGTGAAGCCAAAACTAGAAGGCGCCAAATTTAATAGACGAAGTGGGGTGGTGCTTCAAGGGTAGGTCACCACAAGGAGTTGTGACGCCAGGAGTACGACTCTCAAATAGCCAAAATTGGATGAAAATCTGCCATGAAAAGGGTGATGATGTCAAGAGGATGAGTTTTATAAGATGTTGGTAGCTCATGCAGCCGTATTGCAGCAAGGTACCAAAGGATTTGAGGTGAAGATGCAAATTCCTAAATTGCAATCAAAATAAAAAAGGAGATGAGAATGAAAAACACATAGGCATCAATAGCCATATGGGAGAATCAAGAGTATTAAATGGTAATGAGCTAATGGAGTAGCTCACTTGTGGGAATTGGAACATAAGAGTTCGGTGGGATAGAGGCCGACATTAGGAACAACAAGTGCACTAAAATAGCAACTACTCTTGATAATGGGGATCATAAGTAACTGGCAGTGTATGCAACCACATTGAATGGAAAGGATAGTGGATGGGACAGGGTGGTACACTTATCTAAGTGGCCATCATAGTGTAGATAGAAGAAATGAGGTTAAAAAGCACTCAAAGCACACAAAGCAGAAAAAGTGAAGTAGATTTGGAAAGCTCAAAATTGCAATATTGTGCACAAGTTCAACAACAAAAATGGAGAATCCGCTCTTTCTAAACATGACCAAGCAGTAGCAGTCCTTTTACGAAGAAATAATAGATAAAAGACTAAAAGGGATACTAAATTTTTCGCACCCTGATCCTATGGGCATTGAAGAAGGTATTGGGGAAAGAATTTCTCATGGCTCGGCAAAGGTTCAGGGAAAATGTGGAGATACCAGCCATGTTCTTACCCATGCTCTTGTACATGGGGCTCTTGAAAGAGAGGAGCAAAAAGCTCCGCCAGATGGTCTTTGAACACACTTGGCTCGAGGAGATAGATGAAGCACTGGACAACGTGGATGGTAACCTACTTGTTCCCCTACCGCAACATTATTACATGGCATTCGACAATGGATTGGAGGTCCCAAAATTTGTGGTAGTTTGAATCCTACATCCGCAAGAACTAGAGAAGAGGTGGTGAGAGATTGATAGGTCAATCTCCTTCCTCCTTTGAGTGGTGAGCATGACCAACAAACCAACAACAGGTTGGGTGGGAGCATACATACAAGCAGAGGGATTGGATGGCAAGGTGGTGGCGGGAGATAGCGAGGATTGGGAGCTCGGTGGAGGTGACGAGTGGTGAGAGCAAGACTCTTGAGATATCGAAGAAAAATCTAGTCATCTAGCCCATAGTGCATGTGGACCTGAATTCCTAGTGATAGTCGATGCATTGGAGGTGAAGAAGATGTGTGCAACAATGTTTGATGAAGACTAGGAATAGGTGCAAAAAATCTCTAATGTGGTTTTTTGCTTTGCTTGGTTTGTCTGGTATTGTCAAATCTAATAATGAATAGTTTATGGTTTGAGAGGGTTGTTTTGTACAGTTTAGAACCCTCATTTTGTAAAATGGAAAGGGAAAGGGGTAGATATAGTCGGGATAGTAATAAGAAGAATGTAATGGGTGGGCCAAACAAACACTGGTAATATGAAATTCATGATGGCAGAGAATGTAAGAACTTGTTGATATTAATATAATGGGTGTTGCCCCTAGCAGCTATTTACTAATCAAAAAATATATATATATAAATGTTTCATTATTGATAGCTCTTTTAATGTTTCAAGTATTTTGAGATGATTATTGCAAATAAATTGCAAAAAATGGATTCATATGCAAAATTTGTGAGCATTTGAAGTTTCAAAAATGAAAGACGAATTTAAAATTATTATAATTAATTTTTGGCACATAATCTAGAAAAACCACCTAATCTATTGTGTAGAGCTTTGAATCACCTTTCCAATGCCTATAAAAATCAAAATTTTGATAACTAATACAAAAATTATATCCATTTTATTGAAGTGTGATTTTTGGGGCTTTTCAAAATGGATATCCATTTTGAATAATATAAAATTAATGAAAAAACCTCTAGGAAATGGATATACATTTTGGTTTGGTATTACCATGTTACACCCTATTATGTTACTACTTACTTTTACCTAGTTGGGTGAAAATACTTTAAATGAATGTATTTATGCTTTATGTGTTTTGGAAATATGAACAATAAATGTTTCATTCACTTTGAATCGATTATACAATGATTCTGATTGTGAAATATATGATGTAAATGAATGTATTGTTTTTAGCTAACTACTATTGCAATGTACTAAGTTGGATGCAGGAATAGAATCAAGCCTCTAGAAGAGAGGGGAAGTATCACTCAGGAGAAGAACTTGTTTTGGTAACCCTTAATAAGACCTAAACTGAGCTTTCACACACTCACTTCTAGTTTAGTCGAGTTGGGTTAATAGTTTGGGAAAAAGTAAGTTACCTTTAGTCTTGCTCGTGTATGATTAGAAGAGGTTATGGTTTTATTTATGAATGCTCTTGGTTTGGGGGTTAAAAGTGTCGAGTCTCTTTGTGATGTGAGTTCTTCTTTATGTTTTTATATTTAATCGATGAGATATATATACGTAAAATATATATATGTGTGTGTGTGTGTGTGTGTTAATGATAAACTCATACATATAAGTAAATACTTGCAAGAGTATACATAGACATATCTACGCATGCTCATGGAAAAATTACCCATATACATGGGAATATCGATCAAACAAAGGTGACATATAAATATATATGTATATATATATATACATATACATATACATATGTATGCATATATATACATATATATCTAGTTCGTGTATATATGTCGATCAATGGGATTGTGAATATATGTGTTTTACTATTGAGGCAATGATTTATATATAATATATATATAAATACTAATGTGTGTGTATGTATCAACATAAATAGAAATGTCCCTACGAGAATATTAAATATATCTTAATGATTTCAAATAGCGCTGAAATGTTATTAAGCACATAACTTACAAAGAACAACATATACTATGTACAAAGTGCAACATATACATGTAGTATATGGTGTAAAAATAAAAAGGAATAGTGCTTAAGTTAGAAGGCTATGGGTAGTGTTGGATCAAAGTGTATGGGATCAAAACAAACCAATACATGAGAGATAAATTTTAAAAATTAAGATAGTCAAAACATGAAGGAAAAGTGAATACTCAACGTACATGAAACTTTGACCTGGTCTTTATCAAATAGCAACTCAAAACTATAGGGCATGTGATGTTTTGGTGGCGCCAATCTATGAACAGTGTGAACCAAATAGAAGTCTAATCTGCAATACAAATTCCAGCATATGAAGCAAATTGAAATGTGTGAAATAGTCAAATGAGAAGCTGGCCAAAATGAGTTGACCTATGGAAATAATAACCTTGTATTTCTGAATGATATTCTTATTGTCCATTAGAATGAGTGACTCATTCTTTATGATGAAATCTGGTTGTGCATGTGTTTATTGTGCAATGATTTTAGCTACCACCTTTTCTTCTTCTTGTCGAATCAAACCTTTTGGATTGAGAAGTGCCATCTTTGATAGCTTGTTTCTAGCCTATAGTTTCTCACATTTGTGTATAAATAAAGGTGCTTTCTCCCTCAATTGCAACACATTATGCACACTTGATGCTTATTTTCTGAGTTGTTATTTTGAATTTTTGAGTTTGAGAGAGGTTTTTGAGAGTTTGTGAGAGGTTTTTGAGAGTAAGTTTTTGGTGGGTGGAAGAGAGATAGTTGGGAATTGCTTGCTGATTTTGGGAAGGTTGAGCTAGGAATTTAGTTTGATCAATTGGAGTTTTGAATAAATAGGCATGCTAATTTCTACTCTTTTATGCTTTATATGTATTTGAAAAGGTTGTGTGACATTGTTTGCCTTGTTTGGGAAATTTGTTTAATTGTTTACTATGGAAAGGTTATTCTCTTCTTTATGTGGAAGTGAAAGATTCTTGATGTACCTAGTGTAGGATCTCTATTGATTGAGTGTATGTATATATTCCATATTAAGGAATGGGTGTTTATAGTAGCATTGAATACTATATTAAAGATAGAGCTTATATAGTTGATCTTTATTTAAGTTGGGTTATAGAACTACTTTGATTTACTTGGTAGTAGTGTTTTGGTAAATGTAGAGGGTAATAGATTATTCCTGGGGTTAAGGTTACTCCATGGCATAAGGGGATAGCCTATGCATGGGATATGAATGGTTTATACAAATTGAGCTAGGAAGGTGGGTGAATTTTATGATGTCCACTTTAAATTCTGGGTGATGAATACTTTGGCCAAAGTAGTGTAAGTTGCCACTGTTTGTACCGTTAATTCACTATGATTTGGGTTTACATGCTAGGTAGGGAATGTCATATGTGTAGGTTGTAGTCATTGTGTGACAGATCTAGATATGTAGGATGCAACACCAAGCTTGGGGAAGTTCATTATTATTATGAGGTTACCAAACCAATCTCTTCCTCAAAGGGTAGGGCCATCTTACCAATTTTGGTAGATGTGTTGGGGACTACAATTAAGTCCATGGTTGGCAGAAAAGTGCTTGAGTGATGCTTCTCCTCATCAGTTGGCGACCAAGATTTGATGGACACCTAGACCATTCGTATATCTATTTCCAATTAGCTCAATGGAGCCCTGTATGTATTTGTATCCATTTCTATGGAAAAATTATAAAAGATAAATTTTATCATGAAATTATGTATTATAAAATCAATACATTGGAAAGTTGTAATACTTTGATATAATGCAATAATGTAATGGGAAAGTTTGGAAATATGTTTATTTCAAATGTGCATGCTATCTTTATATTTTAAAAGAAAAATTTTATTGCTTAAGCTATTGTCATTATATTTTATTTACTTGAGGTGAAAACATAGGAAAGTTACAGTGTAGAACATTAGGCATGTTACATATGAAACCAAAATCAAATTTTTATCTGACCCATACAAAAAGTCAAATATTTGTTTCACAATTTTAGTTAAGTAAAAACTTGGTTTTTCCCTATTGCCATTGTTTGGCCCATCATGATCCTGTGCTCACCACTATGCAATATAGTATATAAGATAATATCTAAAGTTATAACAACAAGATAAAAAAGATATTACTAGAAATAATTGCATAAGAGAAAAGTGGTTTTGTTCCTAGATGCTCTATATTAGATGGAGTGATACTATCTCAAGAAATATTACACAATAAAAATAACCAAAATAAAGGTATGATTCCAAAATTGAAATTAAAAAGTGCAAGAAAGATTATATTGGAGATTCTTGTTGAAAGTAAAGGAAATTTTTGGCTTTTTAAAATAATGGATAAACTAGATTTTTAGTTGTATAGCTAGCCCAAGATATTTAGTCTTAGTTAATGGTAGCAATACTAAATTTCTAATATTTTTAGAAGTACTATTCAACTAAGAGGAAGCCAAAAATAATATTAAGAAAATGATGAAATTTTTAATATGAATCAATCTCTTAGGATGTTTAGAAGGCACTATTATTGAAGTAGTTTATGGATGAAGCATTCTAGTTGTAGACAAGACAATGCTACCGTATAATGGAGTAGTATTCACTTAGTGGATACCTTTCATAATAATGGGGTGGCCAAATAATGAGCATAAGACGAATAAAAAAGTAAAGAAAACGTATGAAATTTTGAAACAAGACATAAGAATGAAGGTGATTTAAGGCATTGGATGGTCAAATTTCCTCATTTAATACAAATTAGATAACGAGTACATAATATAATTAGAAATAGGCTTGGTTTTAGAAGATGCCAAGATATGATTAAAAATATAGGGGTTTATATAGTTAATAATTTCTAGAAAAAAAAGGATATAGGTTTATATTTTTAGACCAAAATTATTGAACACCATATATTTTGATTATAAATATGATAAGAGTAGTCACCTAGACCACACTTTACTAATTAAAAAAATATTATTTTCTTATATAGAAGAATAATATTTTTTACCAATCTATACATTATATAAACTAAGGGATTGTTATGAAATATAAAATTTGTAACTATAAAGATTTGGGTTATATTATTCATACATATTATATAAGTATATATGTATGTATATTATAAGTATATTTTATAAGTACATATTTATTTTATCTATCTATACATTTTATATAAGAATATATATGTAAGTAATATTAGCCTTATACATATAAGAATAATATTATAAATATCTATTTATATAAGAGATCACTATGTTTATAAAAGCTATTTCATAGAATGGTTTTTTATATAAGAGACATAAGTTCAAAGAAGATCATAAAAATAGTGATTTATTTTGGTATCAATACATTTAAAAACAATAAATGGTAATGAATTATATACGTAATTGTAAGCATTAAAGTTCAATTGATCAAATAACATGAAATGAGACAAATTAAACAAGCAATTGATCAATTAAAGATAATACTCCAATGAAATTTAGTAAAGATGGTTAAAATGATTCAAATAACATCAAAGAAATCTAATTTCTTAGATAATTGAAACAAATAACCAACAAACCTATAATCCCATTGTGGATTGAGTGCAATTTTGGTGTGATGTGGATGTGGATTTCTCAAATTTCCTAATCCATGTTGATACAAAACCTTGATGATGATTGATGAGGGTTGATTCACACAAAAAGCTCTCAAATTTCTCAAAGGGTGAGTAATCAATTTGAGAGAGTAACTCTGCATAAGGTTGTGAATTAAATCGATATGAAACTGGCTTGGTATTGTAGTGTAGGAAAAAGTATCCCTTTCCACACTTAATTTGGGAATAAATATAAATAAAAAGGATTAAATTATGCCTTTATTAGTGTTGTAATATGTTTTACATATTCACATTAAGTTTAGAGCCTTATTAAATAAAATGGACTTAATTGTGCCTTATTTGTGATATTGCAAGGTGTACCTTTACACTTTCACATTAATCTAGGGCCTTATTAATTAATTCAGGTTAATTTTCCTTAATTGTCCCTTTAGTTCAAATCCAAGCCTAATTAATTGCAATTTCTAAAGAGGAACACTCGACATTCATAAATGCCATAACATAACACTTAACATTGGAGAATGTGTGTCCTAGGTGAGTGACCTAGGACCCATTCGCCCAAGAGTGAATGGGTCCTATCTTAGACCTAGGACCTAAATATTTATTATGTTTTTGGTGGTATTTGAATGATTTCAAATGTATATTCACATGTCGGCTTGTGTTATTTTAATTTCAATAATTAATGTTAACATATGTATAAATAAGAGGTCATTTCACTAAGTTTCATCTAAGCATCCTTAGACTTTCAAGCATCCTAGAGTTTTCATGCAAGCATTCCATTCAAGGGTAGATTTATTGAATAATTATTGTAGCATTCAAGATCCCATTATCATGTCAAAGTCTTCTTGCATCATGCTAATATGTTGATGTAGTGTTCAAGATGCATTCAAGTATTCAAAGGAATTGTTTCAAGTCAAGTTTCATGATCAAGATCCACATCTATTGAAGCCATTTCATCCAAGTTGTAGATCCATATTCCAAGGTTCAAATAAGGTTTGGTGAGTTGTGACATAAGCTTGTTCACAAGGTTTGGTGAGTTGTGACATAAGCTTGTTCATTCATCATTCCTTCATGTTATTTCATTTCATTACAAGGTTTAATTACCAAAATGGGTTTAACTGAGGAAAACCACCATTCACCAACAAAACAAAAATTTTCCCTCTTGATGTGTGTTTGTAGGTTTTAGGTAGAAGATCTCTTGAAGAAAAAAAATTGCAAAGTTTTCAAAGTTGTCATCATTCTTGCAATTTCACAGAAACTGGCCTACATGATTTATTTTCAGCTTTACGACCGTGAGATTCAGGAATCTGGGAGTGTAGACACAATAGAAGAGAACCCAAAAACCATTTTTACAAAGCCCTAGCCAAGACCCATTCACCATAGGGCAAATGAGTCCTCAAAATTATTTGAAAAAGAACTTTTAGTGACTGGTACACATCATCTTCCCATTCTTAGATTTGTATTTTGTTTTTTGGTTCCATCAAAATTGAGCTTAATCTATTAGGTGCACTTTATATCTTGCATTTTGGAGTTAGTTTGCTATTTTTAATCTTTCTCCCCAAAGTGTTGTTTAATTAGGATCCTTGTCCTTGCATAAAAGGGAAATTTCCAAATTCACATTTTGACTTGACTCAAATTTTCGGTTGATAGACATTTCATTGTTTGAATCTAGTTTCTTGGATGAAATTAGAGAAATAGGTCCATCATACCCCCTTTTTAATCATCTCATTTTCCGAAAAACCTGATTTTTCTATGTTTCATTTTGGTGAACCCAACTTTTGAGCATTACGATTTTCTAATTTTGGAGTCCATTTTTACCCTAGATTTAGATCTTGCATTTATTTTCATTTCATTGCATTAGATTAAGTCTCATTTAGGGTTGTTTGGATTACATTAGTTTGCATTTAATTTAAGGGTTTTAGGATTGCATCTTTGCATTCTTCAAATTTGAAAAATACAAAAAAAATAGTCATCTTGCATATCATTTACATAGCATTGCATCATATTCATTTGCACTTGAAAATTGAAACAAAATTACACATCAAATTAGGTCTCCTAGTTTGTCATTGTCACATTTTGCACTTGCATTCAACATTAATTTCACATAAAATTCAAACTGTAACTTATTGTTTCTGATCAGAATTTGGAAACCACTTAAATCATCTAAAAAATTTGTAAAAGCATTTTAAAAACCCTAACCTAGGACCCATTTGCCCCTTGGTGAATGAGTCCCTAATCAGGGTCATTTTCTAATTTTTTGGGCACTAAAACATCTGTTTCTACATTTCATTTTGATGTCTTTAGTTTTATGTTTCAATTTATAGATTTTATGTTAAGAGAAATTGATCATATTTAGCTTAATTTGATAAAGTTAGTGCATTTGTGTGATTTCAAAATTGCATTTACAAGACATCAATTTTTAGGTTTTTGCATTGTGTAATTAGAAAATTACCTTGTTAGAATTTGAAAATCTTAAAATCCCCTTGCATTTAAAATAATGGACATGTGCATTGGTAATCTATAGAAGTATTTTGACATCTTTAGTTGATGTTTCAAGTTGTGTTTTTGGAAATGATCCTAATACAATTGAACCTAACCATGCTTAATCAACTCCTAATGAGTGTCTTCATGAAGTTGGCATCATTGGAGAAGATGAAGATAGCATGAAAAATTTCATAAACAATTTCCTTGACAATCTTGAGAACAATTCATCCTTTTACCCATCCATGCAACAACCAACACCCCCTAACATCCCACCACTTGAGATGTTTTCTCTTTTACATCTTGAAATTGAGTCACAAACTAAGCCTAAACTTACAACAATAAGTGAACCTAGCTCCTCTAGTCAAGTGCATACCTATCCATCTTATGCTAACAAAGTGACCAACACAACCATCAACCTAGAAGAGATTTATGACCAAGGTTTTAAAATATTAACTAAACAAGGATGTGACATAACTAATGAGCATGCATGAAATTCGCAAACTCCTAGAACAACTTCCTATTGAAGAAACTAAGGGACTAGGATATCAAAATCCTTATCCCTCCACATCTTCTAAGGATACAAATGTCCTCTCTTATAACGTTGAAGTAATGTCTCACAAGGATGATAGGATTACTTTAGGTCCTTCTCCTTCCAATCCACATCAACAAGATCCTCAAACAAGCAAGAAATCCAATCCTTACAAAATCAAAAAGTTGTCATTCCTACATACTAAAACACAAATTGAACAAAAAATGGAACACCTTATTCATATAGGATGGCTTACATTGCCACCTCCTAGTAAGGGTAACAAGCCTAATAATATGAATTATTGCACATATCATAGAACTCTTGGGAACCTTACTGATGAGTGTCATGCCTTGAGAGGGATCCTTGAGAAATTTGATATGATAGAGATAATCCCTTAAAGCATGAGCTTTGCTCCTTGCCATGTAATAGTTGTAGGATCATAGTATGCTCACTATTACATGTTTAACATTCATTGCAAATCATTCCCTTTATCAAAGGGAGCTCATTCTCATCAGTTATCTTGGCTCATCCTTATCCTACACTTAGTGGGGGCAAGCGGTTAGATAGCCTTGTCCCAGTTCGACACTTGATGTTGCCCCTTTGGCTAGTTGTCCTACATATACTGATCAAGATTAGGATGTAGACGACTGGCTATAGGTTGACTCACATGTGCCTTACTAGTATTTTGCTTTATTTTCTTTTGCACGTTTCTTTGTGTGATTTCATGTGCATAATGCGATCCCCCCATACTATTCTATTTGATGTATTTCTCTCTTAAAATGAATTCCTCTATATGTATCTACAATCTTCTATATGTCGTAAGCATTTATATTTTCTCTTGTCTTGTGTTTTCCTTTTGGGGATGATGCAAGGAGTCAAGACATCTAGGTCTCTTCCATGTTGACCTGAAAGCTTTTTCTTTGTTTTCACTCTCTATGTTTCATTCTTCCAGTTTTGCAAGTATTTGGGGAATGATAACGTTTCCAAGCTCTATAACAACATTGTAGCAAAGATATACTAACCTCAAATCAGTAGATCCCTTATGTGTTTTTGGGGGAAACCCTTTTCATGATGTAGCTTCATTTGGAAATATATGACATCATAAGGCTTTCCAAGTAAGCTCTCATGTCTTCTTTATGGTTAGCATAGACTATTTGCTACTTTAAATTTATTGCTCACAACAATGGTGTAGCAATTCCTTTAAAGTGGGGGCATACATTGGCATTATTTTCGACATCCTCATATTATTTGTGTGATTTTCTTTTTTCTTGTGATGTGTTCTTTTCTTGGTGGTGTCATTGGGTTTGATGTCCTCCGAGAGCGTGATATTTCTTAGCATATTACTTTCCTCTTAGTGTTGATGTTATGTGTTGCATTCCCTAAGTTGTGAATATTTTGTCTTGGACTTGTCCTCTCTTGGAGACATTAGGCATAATTATCCCTAAGGAGAGACCTTAGATGAACTAAGCCAAATCTCTTTGAATAAAACTATATATATATATAATGTTCATATGTGTTTAGCATAATACAACTTGTTAACCTTGTGAAGCCCAAACCCGTCCCTATAAGGCCACCAAGCATAACACACCTTGCTTGCTAGTAGAGCCTTCTCCATGTTCATGAGTGCTTAGCACAACATAACTTGTTAGGAATTATGAAGCTCAAAAGTGTAGTATTGTGGTGCCTTATTGAAGTTTTCAAGAAGATAGCTTTGATATGGTACAGAGCCTAATAAGATTCTCTTATTTTCCACTTCCCTGGGGGCTCACCTAGTGGACAACATGAGGTTTCATTAGCTCGTGTGAGCGTATACATGTCATTTGCATAGTGGACATCGAGTTCTTCTTGTGAATGTATAGGATAAACAACCTAGACGTGTTCCACATCGTGTTGGACATTCGAAGCTTGATCCACCCCCTTCCTTGGACAAATAGTCATGTTTCACATCACGTTGGGACAGTCGAAGCTTGATTCATTTCCCCTCTTCTTCTGGGCTTTGATGTTGTATGATTGAGTATCTTTGTCATTGTTGCATACATATGTGTCTTGAATGTCTACTTTAGTGTGAGTTTAACATGGGGTCATACTCTCACTAAAGTGGGGGCTAAATATGGTGTAGAAAAAAGTATCCCTTTTTCACACTTAATTTGGGAATAAATATAAATAAAAAGGACTAAATCATGCCTTAATTTAGTGTTGTAATATGTTTTACATATTCACATTAAGTTTAAGGCCATATTAAATAAATTGGACTCAATTGTGCCTTATTTATGGTGTTGTAAGGTGTACCTTTGCACTTTCACACTAATCTAGGGCCTTATTAATTGAGGTTAATTTGCCTTAATTGGCCCCTTAGTTCAAATCTAAGCCTAATTAATTGCAATTTTTGAAGAGGAAAACTTGACATTCATAAATACCATGACATAATACTTAACATTGGAGAATGTGTGTCCTAGGTGAGTGACCTAGGACCTAAATTTTTATTATGTTTTTGGCGGTATTTCATTGATTTAAAATGTATATTCGCATGTTGACTTGTGTTATTTGAATTTTAAGAATTAATGTTAACATTTGTATAAATAAGAGGCCATTTCACTAAGTTTCATCTAAGCATCCTAAGACTTTCAAGCATCCTAGATTTTTCATGCGAGCATTCCGAAAGTGAAGTTTATGATATCAAGAGCATTTCACAAAATTCAAGGGAAGATTTATTGAAGAATTATTGTAGCATTCAAGATCCTATTATCATGTCAACTTCTTGCATCATGCATGTTATTTGAGTTAATATGTTGATGTAGTGTTCAAGATCCATTCAAGCATTCAAAGGAATTATTTCAAGTCAAGTTTCATGATCAAGATACACATCCATTGAAGCCATTTCATGCTAGTTGCAGATCTATATTCCAAGGTTCAAACAAGGTTTGGGGTAAGTACACCAATTTGTGACAGAATTTTGATGCCAAATTGGAAAAAAAGAAAAAAAAAGTCAAAATAGCACCAAATTTGGCATATGCCAAATGCAAAAAGTAAATTTAAATGAAATATCACATTCTAAACCTCATTTTATTTTCAACCCATGGCTTGGCTTGGAGGTTTTTAGATCTGCAACTCACACTCATCAAATCTCTTCCATTTTTTGCACTCTTAGCTTGCAATTCTTCACGAGGATACCACTAACACGTCAAAGAGGTCAAAGATTGTGAAGAGGTATGTATTTTTATTGTTTTTATTTTGAATTTTATTTTGAATGTAGATTGAAATAGGTTTTTTTAATAAAACTTTGCTCTAATTCTCAGGGAATGAATCTCCACCTTGAAACATTGAGAATTCACAATCACCCCCTCACAAAGAGCCTCCTATATAAGAAAAACTTGAAACCCCTCCATCAATTCATAGGCATCCTCAAGGAATAGAAGAAAATATCCTAAATCAGATTCAAAATAATAAAAGAGACATTGAACAATTAATTGGAAGATTAACCGAGCATGTCGAAACCCACCCTTATAAGAGAGGGACTGCTGAATCGTTGAAGTCAATTGTATCTCGTGTAGGATAAATGAGCAAGAAAATAAAATTTTGGTCAAATAAGAGGCATGAGATGAGATAATTTTATGCTAGTGGTTTGTCATATGCAAATGTGAAAAAACAAAAAATTAGCAAAGCCAACTTGTGTGCCCTATTTATAGACCCAAGAACCAATGCACCTTTGTCTCATGCATGCAAGAGGTTCCCCGTCCATTGGCGCCACCATGAATTAATTAAAAATAAAATTTGGGAGTGGTAGTGGATGGTATTTAACCAACCATCATGTAATAACCATGAGGTACAACAATACTTTTTGAGGAAACTCTATTGTGAGTTTGTCCTCAATAAGATGCCAAGTTATTTTTACATCTTAGACTTTCAGGGTAGAGGTGGGGGCTCCACACATGATAGACCTATTGCACGACATAGCCACAGTTGGCACCAAGACCCTTGGCCAAACCCATGGTGGATCATGTCAATTTTCCTTCTATTATTAAGGACAATGTAGAGGTGGACACGCTAGAGTCGATTAGCTCACTCGCCTAGACCATTATACAGTGTGTGAGGCCTCTAGTAGAGCCTAATGTGGAGGAGACGTGTAGGCCTCGAGTTCCACCCCACCATTGTGGCACTTGCAGTGCTATTTGCACATACAATTATCAGAGTTCTCAAGATGCAACTACACAACTTACATCAGTTGAAAAGGCGATGGCTATGACAGATGAATTGTTGAATAATACATACAACATTGATACTTAGGTAAAATTCAGCAAGTTCATTTAATTTTGTTTATTAAATTATATTTTAAAATTTAAGAATACTAAATTAGTATAATTTCAATATGATGAAATTTCAAGGTTAGAGTGTTCATGAGACGTGCTCCATTCCTACAGACCCTTATTCATTCTTGGCGTTGAGTCTACAGGTATGCAACTAGTATTAAAGATATTATTATTGCATTTGAACAATTGAATGTTATATTTGAATGTTTGTCTCATAACATGCTTTAGATGTCAAACAGTTTCTTGGTGGACCTTTGACCTCCACACCTTGCAATTCATGTCCTCAAACAACTTTCACTTAGGTAGCCTTTATTCATTAATGGTGTTGTAAAACAATGTTAGCTAGTTTTCGTAATTTTGAGTATACAAATCTAAAAATTTGATGAGAAACACAAACATTGGTTGGTCTTGTGAGATCCTAATTATATTTACCAGTCAATGTCCATCTCATTCTTCTATTCCTTTCATCGCACATATTTTAACCATTTTATATCACATATCCCAATCTTTAACACCTTATATATTATACCACTTTCCTCCATATTTCATCTTATACACATATCATTACAAGAAACCTTTCCTTATGTCCATTATTGACCAAATATCTTATACATTATTACTACACACCTCAAGTTCCCACTACATTTCCTATATTCAAACCTTAGACACTGCCTAATTCACTTTATGCTCTAATATTCCCTCCTAATTACTTCCCATTAACCTCTAGTATAGCTCACCTTAAAAATGTTTTATTATCCCATCCTAGCTCATCTAATTAATCTCTACTAGTCCATTATATGTTCCATCATCCCCTCTTGATTGTGTCACATTATCTTCTCCTAATTCACTTTTTGTTCCTTTATTCCTTCATAATCCCATCCCATTAACATTTAATAGTTCACCCTATTTTCCATGATCTCCTCCTAGCCCATCCCACTAATATCTTCTAGTCCATCCCATGTGTCATTATGCCCTTATACTCCCATCTTATTGTACCCATTATTATTTCACCCTAGATGTTCCATGATCCCCTATGTTCCACCCTATGTTCTTTTATCCATTCTATGTTATACCATCTTTATCCATGTTTCATCCTAGATAACTCTTCTCTATTATTACTACACTCTGGTCAATTTCTCACTTCATGTACTATATTCAAACCCTAAAAACCTCCTAATTCACCCTATGTTGCATTATTCCCTACTAATTGTATCCCGTTAACCTCTAATTGTCCACCCTATATTTTGTTATCCCATCCTAGCCCATCCCATCAATCTATACTAGTATATCCTATGTTCCATTAAACCCTTCTATTCCCATCCCATTACCCTCTCTTATTTCACCTTATGTTCCATTACCCCTCTTGGTCTTGTCCCACTATCTTTCGCTAATTTACCTCATGTTCCTTTAATCCCTCCTAATCCCATCCTATTAACCTCTAATAGTTCACACTATATTTTGTTATCCCATCCTTGCCCATCCCATGTTTCATTATCGCATTTGACTCCCATCCCATTGTACCCTCTATTATTTCACCATATGTTCCATTATCCCATGTTGGTCTTGTCTCTTTATCCCTTCTATGCTATAGGACCTCCATCCAAATTTTATCTTATACATCATTAGAAGAAATCTTTCCTTCCACTCATTATTGACCAAAGTTGTCTTCTCCATTACTGCTGCACACCTCAACAACCAACTTCATGTGCTATAGTAAAACCCTAGACACGTCCTAATTTATCGTATGTTCCATTATCCCTTTGAAAGTTGCTAGTAACATAGTAATCCTCACTTCATTCATGTGAACTTCATTGTGGCATTATCACTATGTTGACATCATGCCCTCATTAACATTAGTTCACCAGCATATGCAATTTGAATCTCAATGAACAATGAATTTTGGCATTTGTAAGAGTTTGGACTATCCCAATGGACTTATTACTTTCACCATTTTGTGATCTATAAGCACTATACTATAGTCTCAACTGAGGCCAAGCATTTGCACTTTCATTTATGACAGTTATAAATGGACTACCTGAACTTATTTATATTACTGTTAGATATGTTGTTTCATTTACAGTTGTTGACATTAGACAACCCTGGTGATGTTGGTGGCGTGATGGATCATGGAGTTGCTACAACAATAACCAGTTTTGATCCTTTGAGAGAGGTATGCAACAAATTAGTTGATTTGACATTATATTTGCTCTTTTATGGTATATTATAGAAAAATTTCATGATACCATTATGTAGTTTAATTTCTATCTCGATGGTTGCTACAGGTGGTTGTCATTCCAGATCGTGGATGTGGTAATGTTATAAATGTGCATGATGACTATATGTATGCGGTAAGTAATTATATTTTGTTATATGTCATTCCAAAATTCAATTTCTATGTATTAACATATTTACTTTTTATTGTATCAGTTGAAGGTCCAGAGTGAAGAGAGGAGGACTAGTGAGTGTGTTTGAAATATAAGTGAACTAATCGGCACTCCGTCTAGCCAAATTTCAAAGGCAGCACGACATCTTTTTCCTTCCCCTAGAGGGAAATGACTATGTATTAGGGTCATTTGTTGTATGCCTATGTGGCATTTTGGAATATATGTTTTGTACTATTGATATATATGTGACATTTTATGTCCATATGGCTCTTTTGTACTAAGTCTATATGGCATTTTTGGATATATTGTATATACTTCTATCAATATATATCATTGTATAGCCTTACAAATTTTTTATTAAAGAAAATCTTATTTTGCTACTACCATTCTTGAATGATGGTATCATGTGTATTTTGTAAATTGTATGCTTGAATGTTGTAGGCATGTATTTTTACATCTAATGCTTAATTAATTACTGTCGATTGCTCAATAAGCTCCATCTAATGCGTATTGTGTAAATAAGCTCCATTCTTGGTGGTTTGTATCCTTTGCAATGCTTCACTTATTCACGTGTATGTTTCACTTATTCACGTGTATACTTCACGTATATTGTGTGTATTCACATGCATTCTTCATGCTTCCAATGTATAATTCATGTGTTCATGTGTATTCTTCATGATTCGTGTGTATACTTCATGTATTTGTGTGTATGCTCCAGGCTTCTTGAGTTCTATTGTTGTCTAGTGGCAAGTAATTTAACACCAAAATGTTTCAAATGAACTCTAAGAGCTCCTTCCCATAAAAAAATATCATAGTAAAATGTATTGCTTTTAATTCATGGCTGAGGCTGGCATCCAACAACTAATGGTTCTGATTCTAAAGCTTAGCAATCATTGCATTTGCATCTATAGAACAAGTGGATGTTTCAAACCTCAAGAGCATATATATACCTCTATGAACTTATATGAATGTGCATCAAAACACATGATAGTTGTTCATCCAACCAACAAAATTTATTTGCATCTACTAATATCACAACATTTGACATCTCATTAAATGAAATCAATGTACAGGTCAGTTTTAATGATATTATGAAGATATTAGATGTGTATGAAAAATATAAGCTTGATTTTTGAATGCATCATCCATGTGCAATTATCACATTTCTCCCATATCCATCATTTAAATAAGTTAAAAACCTCCTTCCATCTTCTATGCTTGAAATAACATGACAAATCATTAGGAAACATGGTCCTATAACTGCTACCACATCATGTTTTATAACTCTAGAGCATGAAAAACCACGTCATGGATACTAAATATCTAGATCCAATGTTTCACTAGTAGGTTGAGTTTTGCATCTCAACAAGGGTGCACTATTCAGTGACAATAACTGCAGTTCAAACTCTTTAGAGATTCAACAGATTGAACATAGCTCAGATAAATTCAGCGTGCTTGGGTGTGAAAGAGGACCATGTCTAGCATAAACATACCCACCTAGATGCATCAAAATAGTTTGTTTGGTCACACGAGTTGTAGAACAAAAGTTGCACCACTTTGCAACTTTGCACTACTTGCATTGGATAACTTTTTCTCCAAGCAAAAAGTCGCCACCATGGAAAAAAACCTCTGAGATAGAAAAAATAGAGAGAGGTTATTATAGAGGGGCCTAATTTTATTCCATAGCCTCATATGAGAAGTTTCTAAGTGTCATGGTGTTTGAGTAACAATCCTTCGAGAATTGTAGCCATTTTGCACTTTAGACTCTTAAGGAATTCAGTCGGTTGAACATAGCTCAGAGTGATTCGACGTGTTCGGGTGTGAAAAAGGACCATGCATAGCGTAAACATACCCATTCGGACGTTTTGGAACAATTCGATTAGTCACACTAGTTGTAAAATAAAAGTTGCACCACTTTGCAACTTTGCACTACTTGCATTTGACAACTTTTTTTCTTAAGTGAAAATTCACCACCAAGGAAAAACACCTTCGAGATAGTGAAAACCAAGAGAGGTTATTGTAGAGAGGCCCAACCTAATCCCATAGGCTTAGATGAGATGTTTCTAAGCATCACGGTATCCGAGTAACAACATGTTGAAGATTGCAGTCATTTTGCACTTTGGACTCTTAAGGGATTTAGTCGGTTGAATGTAATTCAAAGCGATTTGATGTGTTTGGGTGAGAAAGAGGACCATGCATAGCATAAACGTACTCACCTGAACATGTTGGAATAGTTTGTTTGGTCACATCAGTTGCAGAACAAAAGTTACACCACTTTACAACTTTACACTACTTGCATATGACAATTTTTTCCCTAAGTGAGAAGTCACCACTAGTTGAATGCAATTCAAAGCGATTTCATGTGTTTGGGTGAGAAAGAAGACCATGCATAGTGTAAATGTACCCACCCAAATGTGTTGGAATAGTTCATTTGGTCACATCAGTTGCAGAACAAAAGTTACACGACTTTACAACTTTACACTACTTGCATATGACAACTTTTTCCCTAAGTGAGAAGTCGCCACTGGTTGAATGCAATTCAAAGTGATTTCATGTGTTTGGGTGAGAAAGAAGACCATGCATAGTGTAAACGTACCCACCCAAATGTGTTGGAACAGTTTGTTTGGTCACATTAGTTGCAAAACAAAAGTTACACCACTTTGCAACTTTACATTACTTGCATATGACAAATTTTTCCCTAAGTGAGAAGTCACTACGACAAGAAAATGCCTCTGAGATAGTAAAAACCAAGAGAGGTTATTGTAGAGGGGCCCAACGCAATCCCATAGATTCAAACGAGAAGATTTGAAGCATCACGGTATCCAAGTAACAACCCGTCAAAGATTGCAGCTATTTTGCACTTTGGACTCTTAAGGGATTTTGTTGGTTGAATGTAGCTCAGAGAGATTCGGCATGTTTAGGTATAAAAGAGGACCATGCCTAGCGTAAATGTACCCACTTGAACTCGTTTGAATAGTTCGATTGGTCATACGAGTTGTAGAACGAAAGTTGCACCATTTTGCAACCTTGCACTACTTGCATTTGACAACCTTTTCCTTAAGTGAAAATTTGTCACCATAGAAAAACACCTCTTAGATAGAAAAAATTGAGAGAGGTTATTGTAGGGGGTCCAACGCGATCCCATAGGCTTAGACGAGAAGTTTCTAAACATCATGGTATCCAAATAATAACATGCTAAAGATTGCAGCCATTTTGCATTTTGGACTCTTAAGGGATTATGTCAGTTGAATGTAGCTAGGAGCAATTCGACATGTTTGGGTGTGAAAGTGGACCATTTTTAACATAAAAATACCCACCCAGATAGATCAAAATAATTTGTTTGGTCACATGAGTTACAGAACAAAAGTTGTACCACTTTGCACTACTTGCATTTGACAACTTTTTCTCCAAGTGAAAATTTGCTACCATGGTAAAACACCTTTGAGATAGCAAAAATAGAGAGAAGTTATTGTAGAGGGGCCTAACACAATTTCATAGGCTCAAACGATAAGTTTCTAAGCATCATAGTATCCGAGTAACAACATGATGAAAATTACAGTCATTTTGCACTTTGGACTCTTAAGGGATTTTGTTAGTTGAATGTAGCTCAAATTGATTCAGCATGTTTGGGTGTAAAAGAGGACCATTCCTAGTGTAAACGTACCCACCTATATGCATTGAAATAGTTCGTTTGGTCACAAGAATTGCAAAATGAAAGTTGCACCACTTTGCAACTTTGCACTACTTGCATTTGACAACTTTTTTCCCAAGCAAAAATTTGCCACCATAAGAAAACGCCCCTGAAATAGAGAAAAATGAGAGAGGTTATTGTAGAGATTCCCAACGTGATCTCACAAGCTCAGATGAAAAGTTTCTAAGTGTCACAGTATCTAAGTAACAATATGCTAAAGATTGCAGTCATTTTGCACTTTAAACTTTTAAGGGATTATATCGGTTGAATATAGCTCGAAGTGATTTTGTGTGTTTGGATGCGAAAGAGGACTGCACCTAGCGTAAAAATACCAACCCAAATGTATTGAAATAGTTTTTTTGGTCACATGAGTTGTAGAATGAAAGTTGCACCACTTTGCAACTTTCTACTACTTGCATTTGACAACTTTTTCCTCAAGTGAAAATTCGCCACCACGGGAAAACAACTTTGAAATAGCGAAAACCGAGAGACGTTATTGCAAAGGGACCCAACGCAATCACATAGGCTCAGATGAAAATTTTATAAGCGTCACGGTATCTAAGTAACAACATAATGAAGATTGCAACCATTTTGCACTTTGGACTCTTAAGGGATTCTACTGGTTGAATGTAGTTCAGAGCGATTCAACATGTTTGGGTGTGAAAGAGGACCATGTCTAATGTAAACGTACCCACCCAGATGCATTAGAATATTTTTTTTGGTCACACAAGTTACAGAATGAAAGTTTCACCAATTTGCAGCTTTGCACTACTTACATTTGACAACTTTTTCTCCAAATGAAAATTCACCACCATGGGAAAACACCTCTAAGATAGAAAAAACTGAGAGAGGTTATTGTAGAAGGGCCCAATGCGATCTCATAGGCTCATATAATAATTTTCTAAGTGTCATGGTATCTGATTAACAACATGTTAAAGATTGCAACCATTTTGCACTTTGGACTTGTTACTAATTTTTAGCTACCAGTTAAATTAGTAAAGTTTTATCAGGTAAATTTTTTGACATTTGAGCAAATCAGATAAAAAAATTAGGCATTCAAAGATTTATCTGGTACAGGTACATATTTTATGGCTAGTTCATCATGTTCAACATTTTAGCATGTGGTGTAAAATGGGCTCCCACAAGGGTTGAGGTCAGCATGCTACCTTTTTAGATTCAAAAGATGCAACAAATAGTGGTAGCGTGTTTCAATCATATCTCAAAAACTATGATCTAAGTTTTCTGTGATTTTTGGATATAATTTATAAAACAATGAGATGAAAAAACCCTTTAAATTTCTCACCAACCTAGTTCGTATTTTTTGAGAAATCATCACCACTTCTAAGGAAAAAGACAAATCCACATTTTTAGGAGGATTGTAAAACTCAAGGGGCAATTCTACATTAGTTTTGAGGTCCCACATGGGTTGACCAGCACTTAAGAGGAGTTTTGGACACTTAATCACTTAGTTTGCTCCAATTTTGAGGCCTTTTCTACATGTTTTTCAAACATGCACAATGATTCATCATGCATATTGGTGGAGTTGAGAGTTAAATCTCAATATTATCATTTAATTTTAAAGTGAAAAACACTTAACTTTTTTCTTTGCATGATTTTAAATAAGACAAAATATGTGATTAAATATTAAAGGTAATATTTTATTACCTTAATATTTACCATGCAATATAAAAAAAAAAAAGAGCTCACATGATAAATATTGAAATAATTATATTGATTATCTTTAATATTTAATTGAAGTCCCTTTTTCCCAAAATCTTGCAAAGAAAAAATGGAGCAAATGGTGAGACATAACTAGAGTTTTTACATCAGATTTTAAGTTTAAATATTTTAACTTCAGTTATCTTCTCTTGGCTTTTTGAAGCCCTTTATTGTATATAAAGGAAATACTTAGTCTTTTTTCCTTGATTCTTACTTCTTTTCCTTTGCATTCTACAAAGAAAATTTGATCTTGTAACTCATATTGATTCACTTGTAGCAGCATTTCCTTCATTTTCAATAAAAAAAGCAACAATTTTCTTTCTTAATACTTTTTGTGTTATAGTGTATAAGTGATCTGATGATATTTATGTGATTCATTCTTATAATCCTTTGATTTTGTCTCATTCAAATAATATGGATGTAGGAAGATGCATAGTTAATACAGGTCATGGATTAAGTAAGTTGATTTTGGTAGTTTGAAGTTGTAAAAATACTTTGTTTTCCTTCATGCATGCTCTAAATTCAATCCCTTTCTAATGAAATACTTATGTGTTACATGCTTAGTTGGGTTGTGAAAATATTTAAGCTTATTTGTTGAAAATATTGTGAGTTCGAATAAGCAAGTAGATCTAGAATGTTTGGTGCATCACCTCCTATGATAGGTTTCAATTCCAAGTTTTTTTCTATCATTTTTTCTATCAAAGAAGTAGTTTGCAAGAGGTATCACAGGGAACCAACCCTTTACTTGGAGATTCACTTTTGTTATAAGAAACTCACAAGCTCAAAAGTGTTTCAATGTTACACGGGATTGTTGAGCTTTACAACTTTGCATTCGGGTGCAATCCCTCGTGATAATAGGACTCTTAAAGGATTATGTCAGTTGAATGTAGCTCAGAGTGATTCAGCGTGTTTGGGTGTGAAAGAGGACCATTCCTAGTATAAAAATACCCACCTGAACACATCAAAATAGTTTGATTGGTCACACAAGTTGTAAAACGAAAGTTGCGCCACTTTGTAACTTTGTACTACTTGCATTTGACAACTTTTTTCTCAAGCGAAAAATCACCACCACAAGAAAACACCTATGAAATAGTGAAAATCGACAGAGGTTATTGTAGATGGGCACAACGTGAACCCATAGCCTCAAATGAGAAGTTTCTAAGTATCATGGTGTCTGAGTAACAACCTGTCGAAGATTGCAGTCATTTTGCATTTTGGACTCTTAAGGGATTATGCTAGTTGAACGTAGCTCAAAGCGATTTGGTGTGTTTGGGTGTGAAAGAGGACCGTGTCTAGCCTAAACATACCCACAATGCGTTGGAACAATTTTTTTGGTCACACGAGTTGCAAAACGGAAGTTGCACCATTTTGCAACTTTGTACTACTTGCATTTGAAAACTTTTTTTCCAAGCGAAATATCGCCACCACAGAAAAATGTCTTTGAGATAGTGAAAACTAAGAGGGGTTATTGTAGAGGGGCCCAACGCGATCCCATAGCCTCAAATGATAATTTTCTAAGTGTCACGATGCCCGAGTAATAGGCCGTCAAAGATTGCAACCATTTTGTACTTTGGACTCATAAGGGATTCTGTCGATTAAATGTAGCTTGGAGTGAAAACCAGTGCCTCACCTAAATAAGCTAAAAGTTAATGAAAAACTATTTATTACCACATGTGTAAATCCTTGGAAAATTTAGAAATCTCCTTGCTTCAAATGAAGTGTCTTGGAAACATTCATTTCAAAGTCCATTCCATTAACCTTTTGACTCTAATTGCATTCACTCGATATGTGTTCATGTTGTTCCATCCTTTGTTTGTGTTATTGGCCATGTGACTATGTTGCCAAAGTTGACAAGAGTACCAAATACCAATGGCAAAGGACGTTTGAAATTGATTGTGATCTTTTGATGCTTTTGGCTTTTATTTATCATTTGAGCTCCTTATCATCACTTGTCATGGTCGTCTTGATCCATCATAGCATGGTGTGCTTTAACTAGTAAACATAGGGGCATATCTTGATCTTTGTTTTGTTGTCTTCTCGGTTGTTCCGTGTAGTACCCACCAAGACTCCCG
Organism: Sequoia sempervirens; assembly: GCA_007258455.2. Classification (NCBI taxonomy): domain Eukaryota; kingdom Viridiplantae; phylum Streptophyta; class Pinopsida; order Cupressales; family Cupressaceae; genus Sequoia; species Sequoia sempervirens. The sequence goes on from VDFB02155692.1 coordinate 60,104, forward strand.
CGGTCTTGTGTTATGCCGGGGCATCCTCTTGTGCTTGTGGTTATTCTAATGTTTGGCCTGACCAAGGTCTTCATGACTTTGGGGTTTTGGAATAGCCTTCTTATTTGTTGTGTTTGTTTTATGCATTAGACACTAATCCACCTTGGTTCTTCATACCCTGACATCTTGTGTCTTATGCTATAGCAAAAATCAGTGCTCTGAAGATGGAAAAATTACATTAGGATTGCATTTCATCCCCTCACACATTCATCCTTCATCAATCTCCCTCCCCTATCTATAATATAGATTGGTTATTCTAAGCATCTTTTCCTCCACCATTTTCATCCTTTTCATCCCTCACATCTCCACTCAATCTTAATCCATTCAATCTAGAACAAATCATCTAATCACATCCTTGGTCTTGTTCCCCACCTTGCTATAAGTCTCGATCCAACCATCACCATTGTCATCATTATCGAAATGTATCTTTCCCTATCCTGGTGTTGTTTCAAGATATTCATTCCCTCATCAATAACACTCCATCCATCATCAACCCACTTTGGCTTGTAGTTTGACTGGGGCAACATCATATTTGTCCTAAAGTCCATTTGTGCTTCATCCATCTCCTATCACTTATCCTCCTCTCTTGTCCATCACTTTGCATCATTTTCCTCATCTCCCTTTGCATCACATCATCCATTTCGAGAGCACACCCGTGTTCTCTTGAACCTGCATGTCCTCTCAAGGGGGCATCCTCAATCTCTAACCTTCATCGTCACTCCTGTCATCTTTCCTCCCAGTCACTCCTTTGATGACTGGGGCATTTTTTCCAATCCAACCATCTTCTTTCGGGTTCTATGTTTTAATATTCTTTGACTCCTTTGATGACTGGGGCATTTTTTCCAATCCAACCATCTTCTTTCGGGTTCTATGTTTTAATATTCTTTGAAATGATGCTACTTCGTAACACCATCTTAAAGAGGGGAAATATGTAGACACCTAAATTTAGACACTCACACTTGTCTAAATTTATCCCTTGATGTCTAAACATCATTTTATTTGCATTAATTAAGTAATATTATTATTATTTAATTAATACCTCTAAAGATCTTCTAATTCCTAAAGTATCTAGTTAAATAATTAAATATCTTACCTCTTTAATTACCCTTTCATCAAATGAATTAAATAAATATGACATTTAATTTCTCACATGTCACATCCCTTCCTTAATCTTAATCAACCTCCTAATTCCATCATTAGGAATGTGCACATGTCTAATCCTTAATTAAGATGTGGCACATCCTCCAACTTTTGCAAATTGGCCCCTAATCTCTCTTAGCTACTAACCCTCCTCTTAACTAGCTTAATCAACCTCCCAAGGAATTTTTAATTTCTTTTATCCTTCCAAGGAATATTAAATTATTTTGTCTCTTCCCCATGTGATATTTGAATTGTCACATCAAATCACATGTGAATTCTTCCCCATGGAATCTTTGACTTGTTACATCAAGTCACATGTGCGCAAGTGCTTCCCTTTTTGGATCCTTGTCTTATCCATGAGATTCTTCCAAGCATGTGAATTTTTAATTCATATTTAGTTTCCCAACTACTTTCCCTTTTCCCATAGAGATTTTTGAGAAATTCTAAAATTCCTCAAAAGTCACTTTCATTCCCACTTGGAGACAAGAAGTTTTTTTTTAAAGAAATCTTCTTATCCCCCAAGGTACTTTCAAAGTACTTGTCTTTCTTCCATATCATGTACTCTCCTTCCACCTCACCTACACATCATCATATCCTTAGCCACTTCACATTCCACATGTTAAGATGTTAGAGCTTGTGAGTCCTCAACTCACCATAGTCCATTATCTTGGCCTTGTTGGTTTAATATCAACTATTGAATTCTCTAGAGAATTCAAATTCCTCTATAAATACCCCCTCTTTTCTCTCATTTAGGGAGTTAATGATTTTGCTACCAAACTCTTGCCAATTTGACATTTGAGCCATATTTAGCAAATTTTCACACTGTTTTCACCATAACACTTGCATCTCATACTCATCTACTTTCATTCATATTGCATCCCATCTCACATCTTTTGTCATCAAGAGGAGCATATACAACATCAAAGATCAAAGGGCCAACCAAGGAGAAACTTAGCAAGGTATAACTGTTTCATCTATTTTGTTAAGTTTAACGTTTTTGCCCTATCTTGAGGTGTTAGGTGTTTACTTTGTTTCTTGCATTTCTTTTGTTGTTGCTCATTTTTGGAATAATATTTTCACCAGATCACAATATTTAATGAACATCAAAATAAAACCTAAAAGTAAGATATATTACCTAATTCTAGTAGGTCTGATACATGATCAAAGTCAATGGATGATTGCATCTCTGTGATTAGTAGAGTCGTCGGGAGCTGATAAGTGTCAAGTGGGGTTATAATTCTTACAAACCATTTGTCAGCCCACTTTGTTGACTCACAATTGTTCCATGCTTGAAGTGTACATGCAAAACAAAAGCATGCATCTTTTGTGTATGGATAGTCTATGTACCTACACTAGAGCTTCTAAAAGAGTGTAGCTCATTCGATCTTGTTAGTGTACAAAAATTCTCATATTTTGCAATGTTAGTATCATCTACTAAATGAAAAAATTTATGAACTAAAGAATTACCTTCACTACCTAGACCCATTGCATGATTGCAACACTTGTCAATTGATCATGCATCTGTCAACTTTGAACTATCTTTGTACTTTAACTTCTTCTGCTAAGGCTCTTTTGATACATGCACCTGCTCCATCATGCTCTCCCTTTCCATGCTTGGCCTATGAGAAGTTCCACATATGGGAAACACCACTGATCCTATGCATCCTACTCAACCAGTAAAAAATTCTAGAGTTCTTGAATTACGATGTATAGTTATCTGACCATACGATATGCTGACTGAATGATATGCCCCTGCTAGCGAGATCAACATAGAACATCTGAAAGCAACCTTGCACAAACTCTGTAGAATGTGTGTGATCATCACTAATGTAAAAGTGATACTCCCTCAATACTTTCTTGTTATCCTTTGTACTTTCATTTGCATGAATGAATTCTATATGCACAAATATAGCAACCTATGTGGAGTTGTAGTACTATGATTGCACCTCGTTGTGTGGCTATAGTATGTAGTTCTCTGCAAAGTTGACGACTAAAATGATGTTATGAAGTGGAAATGTGTCCTTGCATAATTTGAACTGTGAGTCCAACCATCGAGCTCTATGGGTATGCCTTGCATACTCATAGACCACCTGAACACGGAAAATTCTCATAAACTGATACACTAGAATCTTATCACTGACCAATTCACACTTCTTTGATTCTTTCCCATCTTTTAGACTATAAGGCATTGTCTTGTATTTTCCAAATTGCACAATTTTGTTTCCAATTGTGTGTACTAGCCATGTGTTGGAAAATTGGAAAATGTTGCATGCCACCACAATGATCACATGTTCCATCCAAACATGACTTCTTTTAAAAGATTTGACCATCCACTTTTTCACATAAAATGGAAGATAAGAATTCCCTTGAGGATTTAGGTGGAGGCCTTATGTTACATTCTTGCAAAAAATTGTTAGTATGCATATCTACACATATGTATGTCGATAAACATCATAATGGTTAGAAAACTCAATATGTACTCTACAACAACAAGTAGTGCGTGTGTGATTTATTTTGACATAAAAAAGCTTTAGCATTTCAAAATACCTTTGACATATTTTAATTTCAGGAAACTTTTGTACAAAATCAACAAAAAATTGGGTTTGAGTGGTATCCAAATAATGCTTTGGATGTGGCTCACAGATTTGACTACCAATTCTCCTTCTTACAACATCTCTTTGATTGGGAGAGGTCCTTGTGTTATCCTTCCAATAATCTACTATTATAGATCTCAAGGTTTGAGCAATTATTTCATCTTTCTATGGCACTCCACCTGAGAATGCCCATAACTCATTACTATTTGGATCCTCCACTCTTTCATGCCTTCCTTTGGCTCTCATTAGAGATGATCTACTTATTTTCAAAGACTTACTTGTCTTTGTAAGGTTCACCTTATTCCTTGTTTGACTGCTTAATAGTGTTGTCATCACACGTCGTGTGGCACAACTATCCTTTGTGCATGAGGTAGAACCCACACTCTCATATGCACTCATCAAGTTATTTACAATAGAATTTTCACTTGAGTCATTCGAAACTCTTAGCCCAAGAGCCTTCATGGTCGGCCTAAATTTGAGTTGCCTCATCATTTCAACAAATAGTTGGCATCTTCCACCCTCACTTAGCTTCTCAAAAAATACATTTCATATCCTCTGTGCATATCTTTGACATAAACGTTTTGGAATCTTATTAGGCATCCATTTCAAAACATTGGAATCAATATCAATAAAAAATTTAGGTTTTCTATACAAACCTCTAGGAGGAGTTCTCAAATGTAAATTTGTGTCAACAACATCGGGGATAGATCGTGTACCTTCAATTGAAGGTCCAATTGATGGCATACCTTGAGATTGACATGTAAACGATGTTGTACCTCCAACTTTAGATGTCATTTGTGGAGTGCCTTGAAATAGAGATGTGTTTGTTGATGTACTTTCAAAACCCAATGTTGTTGATGGTGTGTCTTCAACTGGAGATGTGATTTCCGATGTATTTGGAAAACCACATGTTGTTGCTGGTGTGTCTTCAACTAGAGATGTGCATTCAAATTCACCTATTCTTGATGATGTGCCCCCAACTTCAAGATCCATTTATGTCCTTCCAAAAAATTTGTTCATTTGTGCCCTTTTTTTTGCCAATTGGACATCTCTCTTAGATTGCATGGGAATTTCTAGTTGTATGGGCTGCAATTCCTTTGCTTCACGAGCTACAATTTTTGATTCTCTTCTCCTTGAATTTTTAACTACACATTCTTCCGGTGTTAGAGCCTTTGGTTGTTTCCTCGGCATGACGTTGAATGTTATATGTTCACAAACACACAAAAACAAAAGTAAGTAATGCATTTTATGAGACATATTGATATCACTGATTACATTGCATTTTATGAAACACACCAAAGAATTTTATGAAAGAAGGTAGTGAGTTGTTTGAATTATCAAACATGTCTATGCTACAATATTTTTCATTCATACATCTATCTCCATACCGCAAGAAAAGTAAGTAATGCATTTTTTCAAACATATCCATACTGCTGATTACATTGCATTTTATGAAACACACTAAGCATTTTATGAAACATATTGATATCGCTGATTACATTGCATTGCATATATTTAAAACTCAAAGCATTAATTTAAATTGCATAACTAATGTGACTTATCAAACATTGTTGTCCCCAACCTAAGGTTTATAGCGAGCTTCAAAAAACCCATAACTTTTGATGCATTTGGTGAAAATATATGGAACTTGGTACTAATTTTTTATAGGCCTATATGCATGTGTTGACAAAAGGAGGGTTGCTAAATCATCATTTTGTGTGAGTTATTGAGGACAGTTTGTTTCTTTTTGCAACTATATTGTGTAAAACCTAGTACTTTGAGGGATTTGTACAAAATTGCTTCATGTAAGTGTTGATCAATGTTAAGAAGGGTTTGAGGGGAGTATTTGGAGTGTGGAAAAGTGCTTAGGAGCAAAGACTTGTGTCAAACACAGGGTATAAGTTGCTGCCACCTTTGGAAACTAGAGAATCTTGTGCTTATTGTTGTCAAAACCACATTGTGATTGTCAACCAAGCCATGAAGAACATGAATTCAAAGAAGGGTTTGTGATGCTATATCTTGGAATTATTCACTATTTCTTTGGAAATGAGGTAACTTAGAAAGACAAAAAGTATTTTTAATTGCACAAAATTTTCCCTTTTTTATTTCTTAGAAAGGTAAATGGTATGAATGAATGGAAACTTGAATTAAAACAACTATGTCAAGTCACTTGAATTTATCTAAGCACATGATGAAGGTGATTTTTTTATGGAACAAAAAAAAAATGGAAACTTGCATTAACATTGATGAAAGCTCTTAGGTTTTCCAAATTAGTTAAAAATAAAAGTTTTCCCACAACCATCACTAATAATGAATTTGAATCTATTATTTCATGTTTTCCATTTTATATCTTCAAGCTCCTAAAAATTAAACTTTTACATGCAACATTCATCTAATTTAATGTTGGATTCTCTGTGTAACAATGAAGATTAATAAAATCATCAAATGAATGGTCTATAAATTGTTAAAACAAAACAAAGAAACTCAATATAAACATCTACCTAAAATGAAAGAGTGAATTCCACTATCCATGATGGAAATGGACTACTATAAGCAATGCAAATAGAATTCATAAGCAAATTTGTGTTAAGTTGATGTTGTTTATATAAGTTTAAACATGAATTCATCTAAATTATGTAATGTTTTTCAATTTTTTCTTCAAACTCATAAAAATTAAACTTTTTTATGCAACTCCCATTTAAGTCAATGTTGAATTCTATGTCCAATTGTTATGATTAATAAAATCATTAAATAAATTTAGTTTATATTGTCAAAAACAAACAAATATACTAAATATAAATGTTTCAATATACCAAAATGAATATATTACCTCAGATAATATAAAATGATGTAGAAACTTCAAAATGTCTTCTTCTATGTTGTCTAACATGCAAATTGGTGGTAAAAAGGTGATGGATCAAGCATAGATTAGTACAATAGGGAGTCAACTGCATAAAAAAGGCATTTTTGAGTTGGATAAAGCGCTAAACTAAACAAATACAAAAGCATGTGGGACTGAATCACAGGGTCAACCCCTATTTTACCATTTCAAGATAAAACCCATTTGGCGCTCGCCAAATTTGGCGAGCGCCAAATATGTTGCTTTGAAATGTTTTCCAAATATAGAGAGGAAGGGAGTGAGAATTGAGATAGAGAGGGAGGGGATAGGTGTTGAAAAATGAGGTGTTTATGTAGCTTAATACTTTATAAAACTTTATGATTGTTGATCTAAATATGTATTCTTTATTACAGATTCTTTATGGGTGATTATTTGATTAATTCATTTATCATTTGTAGAATGGAGATAAAAGGTTGTAGAAGAATTAGACAGGATATTAGAAGATACACATCATATACTGTGGAGAAACTCTTTTGGGAAAAAACTCCTCCAAGAATCAATGTATTATTTAATCTCTGAAGTAGATTACAATAACTTCAATTCTTCCTTGAGATGCTTCTTCTACCTTCACCAAATCTTCTTCACAACCTGCAATAAAACTGATACAAGCTCTCTTCAACTTGCTTGAGATAAATAGGCTTTGGTTAACTTTGTAAACTCCAATTGAGTTACAATTACAATGCTCAAGCCCTATCCCTAAAAGGTACGCCTATCTCATGCAAATAGAGTTATGTCATGAAGAACAATGTCAAATCCTCATCTTCATGAATTTGGGCATCCCAAACTGAAGTAGCAACTCAACCTCTATTCTGTAAATATCTTCAAGGCTTCATCCTCAAAGTAGCACCCTAAAGAGGTCCCACTTAACTTAGCCTTTTGAAATATCTCAACATGCAAAGGAGTTAATTCCAAGAAGCCAACTTGGGTGCCCAAGTTGGGTCCAATTCATTTCTTGTTAACTGAAACATTTCTCAACACCATTCATGCAAGAATGGTCATCCCCTGTTAACTGGAGGTAGTCCCTGTTATCTGTTATGCAACTCAAGTCATTAGCCATGCATTCCAAGTTAACTGAAGTCAACTAGCATTCAACTAAAACTAACTAAAGATAACTGAACCATAACTAAATTGAACTTAACTGAATTGAACTAAACTAAACTAAACTAAATTGAACTAAACTCGTTTTGAACTAAACTAAACTAAATTGATTTGAATTGAACTAAACTTCATGCATGCAAACATCAAACCCTAACTCCTAGGATCTTTACATGCATTCCAAAGTGTTATCGCTTACTCTGAATAGTTAATTGAACTCAAGGTGAGTGTCACCTACCATGTGGGCGCCCCATGTGCCCCTATTATTTAGGAACTCATAATGGATGCCCTCACATGCTCCTAACATTTAAAATTAATTACAAATGTCAATTAACATGATTATTCAATCAAATATTAATCTCTTCCTAATCCTAGTGTTGATGAACACATTCCAAGGACTTAGGAGATACATGAAATAAATAATGTTTAGGATTGCAATTAAATGGCATCATATTTCCAACATTCTCCCACTTGACATTATACATTGCAATTATTCTAAACAAGGAATAATAATTTAAATCAAGTACGTGACTTAAGGCCAATGGCCTTCCTACACTAACTAATCAATCCATGCTAACTTCAAATGCAACCTGCATAATCATGAAGCTCCAAGAAAATAATTAAAACCAAGAGAACTTATCTGTAGGAATTGGTTTCATAAGCTAATCCGCAATATTAATTAAAGTCTTACCTTTCTCAATTAATACCTTCCCACTTTCAACCATTTCTTGCACAAAGTGATACTGAATATCAACATGCTTAGTATGAGCATGATACATAGGATTTTGGCTAAACACATAGCACTCTGACTATCACATTCAAGTTTAACTTACTTGCAATTAAAACCAATACCTTTCCCAAGTCTCTATAACCAAACTTCCTTTTCGAAGGCATGTGTAACCATCGAGTGTGTTGAACTCACGTTCAACCAAGGTGTACGCTCCTCGGAGCTTTTCTTGCTTATATCCATTCCAACACATGTCTCTAACCATAAGATAACTCAAGCCTCACCTATTTCTCCAAGTATCCATGAGGACTTGTAACCAACAAATCCATGCCAAACTCCAAATGCAACACAACACTTTCATGAAGTAATCAAGAAAATGATTAATGTACCCAATAATTAAGAGAACTACACAAGATCAATGTCAAAGCTCGAATCTTGAACATAAACATGACATCCATAATCTAACCATCTCCTCTTAGGAGATCACATCCACCATAACATACATCCTGGTCTCAAGAGAATATGTAATATGCCAAACTCTAAATGCATATCAAGAGTAAACCATGACATAATAGCAACCACTTTAAACCAATAAAAAACCATATCCCCAATCACGTGAAGATAACCTTACAAATGATGCATCCACGTCACTACCAACAACTCCCATTGAACCATGGTACCGAGTCACACATGGCATCGTGACTACCATCCTCTCTATGAAGATCACTCTGAAACATGAAGCAAAGAGTTATCACAAACAATATTAGCTGAAATAGCCAATGCATCATTACTGTCATACGAGGACTTCTCTGTAGAAGAATCAAAACTCTCTTTCTTATTCTTACAATTCTTCTTCACATGTCCTAGTTTCCCACAGTTCCAACAAATTACCTTACTCTTACAAGGGGTTTTAGACCATCCTTTAGACTTACCCTTTCCTTGTCTCCCTTAGGTTCCTTTTTCTCAGGCCTACCTTTTACAAACAAGGCATCTTGGATTTCCTCTTTAAACTTCTTCCTCATCTCTTCTAATAGGAGAGTAGGAATTATATTGTCCATCTTAGGATCTACACCACTACCACTGATAGCAACAATTAGATTTTCCCAAGAATCTGGTAAAGAACAAAGTAACAAAATGCATTTATCCTCATCTTCTACCTTTACATCTACATATGCTAATTGATTGAGAATTAAATTGAAAGCATTTAAATGTTGTGCAACAGATTCACCATCTTTCATTTTTAATGAATACAACTGCCTTTTCAGATACAATTTATTTGTGAGATTCTTAGTTTGATAAATATCCTCTATTTTCTTCCACAATTTATATGCAGTAGTTTCATTTGAAACATTTAAGAGAACAACATCAACAAGACATAATCTAATTGTTCCTCTTGCCTTCTTATCTAACTTAGCCCAATCCTCATCTGAAATAGTTGTAGGTGTCTTTGTCTCATTATTAACTGCTAACCACTAATCTCTTTCTTCAAGAAGATATTCCATTTTTAGTTTCCACATTTCATAGTTAGATCCATTTAACCTTTCAATATATAAATGAGAATTCATTGTAATAAACTTATTTCCAAAATCAACAAATAAAAATAATAATAAAATCTCCCACTAAGCCAAAAAACCTCCAGTCTTTTAAGAGAAAGGCGTCCCAATACTCTACCCAACCTCGGCTCTAATACCAAATGTTGAAAATTGATGTGCTTTCTTAGCTTGTAAAACCTTAATATTGTTGATCTAAATAAGCTTTTCCTTTTGTTACATGTTCTTTGTGGGTAATTATCTGATTAATCCATTTTACTATTTGTAGAATGAAGACAAAAGGTTGTAGAAGAATTACACAGGATATTAGAAGATACAAAGCATATACCGTGGAGAAACCCTTTCGGGAAAAGACTCCACCAAGAATCAATGTATTATTTAATCTCTAAAGTAGATTACAATAACTCCAATTCTTCCTTGAGATGCTTCTTCTACCTTCACCAAATCTTCTTCACAACCTGCAATAAAATTGATACAAACTCTCTTCAACTTGCTTGAGATAAATAGGCTTTGATTAACTTTGTAAACTCTAATTGAGTTACAATTGCAATGCTCAAGCCCTATCCTTAAAAGGTGCACCTATCTCATGCAAATAGAGTTATGTCGTGAAGAACAATGTCAAATCCTCATCTTCATGCATTTGGGCATCCCAAACTGAAGTAGCAACTCAACCTCTATTCTGTAAATATCTTCAAGGCTTCATCCTCAAAGTAGGTTCCCTAAAGAGGTCCCACTTAACTTAGCCTTATGAAATATCTCAACATGCAAAGGAGTTAATTCCAAGAATCCAACTTGGGTTCCCAAGTTGGGTCCAATTCATTTCTTGTTAACTGAAACATTTCTCAACACCATTCATGCAAGAATGGTCATCCCCTATTAACTGGAGGTAGTCCCTATTATCTATTATGCAACTTAAGTCATTAGCCATGCATTCCAAGTTAATTGAAGTCAACTAGCATTCAACTAAAACTAATTGAAGATAATTGAACCATAATTGAACTGAATTGAACTAAATTGATTTTGAATTGAACTGAACTGAACTTCATGCATGCAAACATCAAACCCTAACTCCTAAGATCTTTACATGCATTCAAAAGTGTTATCTCTTACTCTAAATAGTTAACTGAACTCAAGGTGAGTGTCACCTACCATGTGGGCGCCCCATGTGCCCCTATTATTTAGGAACTCATAATGGATTCCCTCACATGCTCCTAACATTTAGAATTAATTACAAATGTCAATTAACATGATTATTTCATCAAATATTAATCTCTTCCTAATCCTAGTGTTGATGAACACATTCCAAGGACTTAGGAGATACATGAAATAAATAATGTTTAGGATTGCAATTAAATGGCATCCTATTTCCAACAATAGGAGTGAGAGAGATTAGTCTAGGTAGCGTGGTAGGGACTGAGACCTAAGAGCGATAGATACTTGAGAGGGATAGAGAGTTATCCAGTTAGGGTGGGGGGAAAGAACTAACAATGGGAGAGGGGTTGGGAGGGATGAGACCTAAGAGATACAAAAATACCAAAGGGGGAGAGAGTGAGAGGGGGTTGGAGTGAAATAGATTTGTATAGGTAGGGTGGGAGGCACATGAGACCTAACAAAGAGGGAGTGTGAGAGGGGATTGGAGTGAGATAGATTAGTGTAGGTATCATGGGAGGGAGTGAGACTTGAGAGGGAGAGAGAGTTATTCAATTAGGGTGGGGGGAAGACTTGAGAGAGGGAGTGGGAGAGAGAGGGATTGGGAGATAGAGGGATGAGAGACATAAACCATAAACCCTAAACCCTTAAAACATCTACCCTTAACCCTCAACCCTTAAACTGTAAAACCTCAACCCTTAAACCATAAACCCTCTACCCTTAACCCTTAAACCCTCTACACTCTACCCTCAACCCTCAACCCTCAATCCTCAACCCTCTACTCTCAACCCTTAAACCCCAAGACCCTCAACCCTTAAACCCTAAGACCCTCAATCCTCAACCCTCTACCCTCTGCCCTAAACCCTTAAACCGTAAACCGTAAACCCTAAACCATAAACCCTTAAACCCTAAATCATAAACCCTTAAAACCTCTACCATCTACCCTTAACCATTAACCCTCTACCCTCAACCCTCAATCCTCTACCCTTAACCCTCTACCCTTAACCCTCAAACCCTAAACCCTTAAACCCTCTACCCTCTACCCTCTACCCTAAATCCTCAACCCTCTCTCTATCTTATTTAGTTAGGGTGGGGGAAAGACCTGAGAGAGGGAGTAGGAGAGAGAGGGAGTGGGGGATAGAGGGATGGGAGACCTAAACCCTCAACCGTAAACCCTTAAAACCAAATCCTTAAGCCCTCTACCCTCTACCCTCAACACAAAACCCTCTACCCTCAACCCAATACCCTCTACCCTTGACACTATACCCTCAACCCTTAAACCCTTAAACCCAACTAAACTCTTTACCCTAATCCTTCAACCCCATACCTTCAACCCTTCAACCCTTAAAACCTCAACCCTTAAACCCTAAACCATCAACCCTTAACCCTTAAATCCTCTACCCTCTACCCTCAACCCAATACCCTATACCCTCAACCCTTAAGCCCTTCAACCTCAACCCTTAAACCCTCTACCCTCAACCCTTAAACCCTCTACCCTCTACCCTCAGCCTTAAGCCTAAAATCTCTACCCTCTACCCTCAACCCTTAAACTATAAATCGTAAACCCTCTACCCTCTACCCTTAACCCTTAAACAATCTACCATCTACCCTAAACCATAAACCCTTAAACCATCTACCCTTAACCCTCTACCTCGACCCTAAATCCTCAACCCTCTCTCTCTCTCTTATTTAGTTAGGGTGGGGGGAAGACCTAAGAGAGGGAGTGGGAGATAGAGGGCCCTAAACCCTTAAAACCAAACCCTCTACTCTCTACCCTCGACACAATACCCTCTACCCTCTACCCTCAACTCAATATCCTCTACCCTCAGCCCTAATCCCTCAACCCTATACCCTTAACCCTTAAACCCTTAAACCCTCAACCCTTAAACCCTAAACCATCAACCCTCTACCCTCTACCCTCAACCCTCAACCCAATACCCTCAACCCTTAAACCATAAAATATCAACCCTCAACCCTTAAATCCTCTACCCTCAACCCTTAAACCCTTTTAAACCCAACTAAACTCTACCCTAATCCCTCAACCCTCAACCCTTAATCCCTCAATCCTTAATCCCTCGACCCTTAAACCCTCTACCCTCTACCCTCAACCCTCAACCTTCAACCCTTAACACTTAAACTGTAAACCCTAAATCCTAAACCCTCTACCCTCTACTCTTAACCCTTAAACCCTAAACCCTTAAGCCCTCTACCATCTACCCTAAACCCTTAAATTGTAAACCCTGAACCATAAACCCTAGACCCTAAACCCTTAAATCCTCTACCCTCTACCCTTAACCCTTTACCCTCTACCCTAAACCCTCTATCTCTCTCTCTCTCTCTCTTATTCAGATAGGGTGGGGAGAAGACTTGAGAGAGGGAGTGGGAGATAGAGGGATGGGAGACCTAAACCCTCAACCCTAAACCCTTAAATCCAAACCCTTAAACCCTCTACCCTCTACCCTCTACCCTAATCCCTCAACCCTATACCCACAACCCTTAAACCCTTAAACCCAACCAAACTCTCTACCATAATCCCTCAATAATATACCGTCAACCCTTAAACCCTTAAACCCTCAACCCTTAAACCCTAAACCATCAACACTGAATCCTTAAACCCTCTACCCTCTACCCTCAACCTAATACCCTCTACCCTTAATACTTAAACCATTTTAAACCCAACTAATCTCTCTACCATAATCCCTCAACCCTCAACCCTTAAACCCTAAACCCTCTAACCTCTAACCTCAACCCTCAACCCTCAACCCTTAAACCCTAAACCCTAAACCCTCTACTCTCTACCCTTAACCCTTAAACCCTAAACCCTAAATTCTAAACCCTTAAACCCTCTACCATCTACCATAAACCCTTAAACCCTCTACCATCTACCTTAAACCCTTAAACACTCTACCCTTAAACTATAAAATGTAAACCCTTAAGCCTTGAACCCTAAACCCTTAAACCCTCTACCCTCTACCCTTAATCCTCCACCCTATACCCTCAACCCTCAACCCCTCTCTCTCTCTCAACCCTACACCCTCTACCCTTAAACTATAAACTGTAATCCCTAAACCCTAAACCCTAAACCCTCTACCCTTAACCCTTAAACCCTAAACCCTTAAACCATCTACCCTCTACCTTTAACCCTTAACCCTCTACCCTCAACCCTTAAACCCTAAAACCCTCACCCCCCCTCTCTCTCAACCCTACACCCTCTACCCTTAAATCATAAATTGTAATCCTTAAACCCTTAACCCTTAACCCCCAATCCCTAAACCCTGAACCCTCTA